>JAQGCH010000391.1:0-24414 GCA_034699485.1 Nanhermannia elegantula | reverse complement strand
ATCGGGTTAGTAGTGTTGTGAAAGAGTATACATCATATTCACTGCGAGCACCAATTTTTCGCTTTTGTTCAGTATAATAGTTATTCGTTAGAATGTCTTCTCTTGTGCTAAAATTGAATGCGAGCCGTATAGAAAGTTTGAAAAGCTCTAACATGGGAATTGATACAAATCGGCAAAACTGCTTTAAATTTGAGGCTAAAAAATATCCAGAATGTGTAAAGAATTGATGCTATACTAAGAGATATTGCTCTGATTGTGTATATTAAATAGCTTTTTAACGATAAGAGTTTATTTTTCAGATTAAATTAACCTAAAATTTTATAATAAGGTTAACTCTGCATAAGTTGTGTTTTTTTCTCAGATAAGCCTCTGTATTGATTTTTAGTGAAAATGATTCTTTATATCAAGTTTGATGCAAGTAATCGATAAAATTCTTTGCGAAATTCTATTTAAATACAATACAATTATGAGGTAATTATTTATGTAAGAATTCTTACAATAAAAAAAATCTCTTTTATATCTCTAAATAAAAAAAATCTAATATTGTTGTACTCCGATTGTCGCAAAACATTTATTACAAAAAATATTAACATAAAAGGGAAATCAGTCATCAATTAAAATTGTGGCAAATGATGGATTATAGCGATTAACTTCAAAATGGTTCGATCGCTACCTTAAGCTAATAGTGCTCACATTATCACACAGTTTGTCGACCTTTCTATCAAAATTTTTTTCACATAATAACAGCATTTAACATAGTGTTGATTATGGGGCAAAAAATGCCATAATATGTTATTATATACAGCAGAAAGAGTCGCATATTCTATATTACCCACGAAAGGAAATTTACATTAAATACAATTTACAATGTTATTGAGCTCAATGTTGAGCAACAACTAACTATACCAAAGAGTAAAAGCTAAATGACAATGAGTCAAACAATATAAGTTATGTATTAGTAAAAGCAATATCACACAAACCACCAGTTAATTAATGTTTCCTTTTTTGTGTCCATCAGTAATACATTCAAGAGAACAGAATAGAGTCCTACACATTAATGTTGAATAAAAGGAGTTTTCTTTTGTATGATGTCATACAAAAAAGATATTTAATTCATAAAATATTATATACAAAAAAATCATTTCTCATTATTCATAATAAAAATTCTACTAAAATTGATAGTTTTCAATCTTAAGTAACAATGAATTTAACAAATTTCATTTTATTGATTTGAGATATTTTCTAAAATTAGATTTATTGCATTCTATTTATTAAATTATAGTTAGATAATGGGTCTTAAAGTGCTATTTTGCTTGAGATATGCTGTGCTAGAAATTAGAAATGCCTTTTCACTTGTTTTCTGTGTATTGGTCTATATTATAAGACCTCTGCAAAGAATGGATAACTGAAAGCAAAGAGAAGGTGTAGTGCAATATTAAAACTCTTATATCGATTGCATTTTTTCGTTTCCAATTGTAATTTGGTATAACCTATTCTCTGCATTTCTTTAGACTCTAAGATATTGTAGTAAAATGAAAAAACTTTTACTATAAGAGAAAACTAATACTCAAGACTTTTTCTCCTAAAATAACTTATAACTTAAGTCATATTGTGGTTCTCTTTTAAGGTCAAAATGACAATTTAAATACAAACAATATATTCAATTCAATTTTGAGCTCAAGGATTGCATGGCTTTTCAGAAAAAGATAAGCAATTCAAATAGTGGTACAAATAAATATATTTTGAATTAATTTTTTCCATTTATTGATTGCTTTCAAATAGTGTTTTTTCCGATAAACAGAATAACATCAATACTTTTATTGCTATTAAATAAAATGCTTTAATTTAATTGAGAGCATCAGGAATTGAAATGAAAAAATCAATGATTCGTTTGAGAAGCTTTTTATTGGTTCCTCTAAAAGAATAGACCGCACCTGAACTGCATAATAGTGAAAGTATTTTTGTGTCAATTAGAATTTCTGGAGTACCTTAAATTTTGCGAACTGTACTTTCTCTAAGAATACAATCTATCTTTGATTGTTATGTGTACTCAAGGGATTCACTTAAAAGTTTACAGAATTGTTATTCCTTTAAGCTTACTATAAATTGTTTGAGTTCTTTTTGAAACTCACAATGAGGAAAGCTTTCTTTAACTTATTCTATTATTCATTCATTTTTATGCTCCAACTCTACTTCAATTCATGACAATTTTAATGCTAGTATTAAACTGGAGATAATTTTTTGTTTCAACGATTTTTTTAAAGAAATCTCTCCAAATCTGAGAGTATTTACAGAATTTAATGTTACTTTTAAGATATACATTTACTTCGACATAAGACTCCTCTATTTTAAATATACATTTTTAAATTTAAAGCCATTCTACTCATGCATCAAATTTAATGTACTGAATATAATAGAGCGCAAAAATATAATAAGAAAAAAGGAAACAATGAAGTGATGTCATACGTGTATAGTATTTAAATGCGAACTTTGCAGTAGAAATCATGTGCTTATAGGTATTGAGGTCTAAGATAAATAGCCACAAAAATAATCAATAAGAAAAAAGAAATCATGTGATATACTTAATGCATAGTCACACTGTATTTTCAATAAATGCATGAGGCCTTAAAAGTTAGAGTGGTATCCACTCAACTCTAAAATGTGCACGTTTTCAATACTGAATAAAGAGCATAAATTGTATGAGAGACCAAAAATATTCGCCATCACTGTCTGTCCGTTTGCCTCTCTCTTTCTGCCTGTCTGTATGCCTCTCTTTTTTAACAAAGTTTGTGCTGACTTTAGCTGTATTTAAATATAGCTTAAAGTGCTATTCTGTGCAACATATACTCGAATGGCTAAATTTTATATCAAAATGGTATCACTTGACCGCTTTCATATCCATTTCATAAGAGTTATATACAGTACAAACAAAAATATAATTAATAAATTAATTGCATTGAATAGAAACAACACTTTGGTCGAAAAATTAAAAATAGGTTTGTGGCAAAAAGGGTGTATACGTTTGTCTGTTTGATTAAATGCTTTCGAAAGAAAATGTAAATTTTGAATTACGTTCTTCAATATTCGTAATGCGCTTTCTTTTCTTTATATCTTCTTATTTTTCTTTTTGAGCTCATTATTACTCCACAGGAAATTTTTTCATTTTTTATTTATGAGAACAGCTTATGGTCTAACTTGAGAGCTAAAACATTCAAACTTCTAATTTAATTGAGTAAACTTTTCTTTAGAATTTTTCAAAAAGTAATTAAGAAAATACAGTATTAAAATATAATATTCTATAATATGATTAATAAAGTTATATCATATCGATACTTATTACTTTGACATAATCTTAATCAGCTTAAGAACATTTCAGTGCAGATACAGTAATGTTATTCTGTATGTATTCCTAAGTATAGAGGTTTTTCTTAACCTTTAGTTATCTTTACAAATATTATAGTTTTAAATGCTTTGCTGTGCTTTACATTTAAACTTCAATCAATTTTAATGTATAAATATTCAAACATATACTGATAAGTATGGTTTATAAAATAAAGATTGATACCACCTTTTGTCCCCAAAGTTGTAAAAGACACTTCCTTACATAGAACTAGTATATGCATTGATTGAAATAACGTTATGTGTACGGACGACTTTACAATTTTAAGGGTCAAAACTGACCCTTAAAAGTCGTCACTCACTTACTATACACACAATGTTATTTCAATCAACGTATATACCAGTTCTATGTAAGAAAGTGTTATTTACAACTTTGGTCACAAAAGGTGGTACCAATCCTTAATTTATAGACAATACTAT
This sequence comes from Nanhermannia elegantula, assembly GCA_034699485.1. NCBI lineage: Eukaryota > Metazoa > Arthropoda > Arachnida > Sarcoptiformes > Nanhermanniidae > Nanhermannia > Nanhermannia elegantula. The sequence goes on along the minus strand of JAQGCH010000391.1, from coordinate 20,595 downwards.
ACAGAAGGCATAAAAAAGTATGATAGTTAGGGGTTGTTAACTGACGGAGAGTCGGTTGTCAGACTTAAGGGCTAATTTGGTATTTATATATTATACAATAAATAAATAGTAAATATTAATATCAAAATTTTATAGTATTAATATTTTTCAACTGTTCCTTAGTTATTATATCTTTGATACATCAATTACTCCAGTTCTGTAGGGATAGGTGAAACTGTAGTCACTGTTTCCTGATTTCAATGAAAACCCCCTTTATTGCAAACTTTTCTGTATACGTACTGACTGCTTACTGTTCTTTACTGCATATGTATGTTACGAATGCTTACACTGTGCTGCTACTGTAGTATCAATCCCTACTGAGTTGCTATCATACTTAAATTTGATGCCTCCAGTACAAGTAGATCATGAATTCTGTATACCCATTCACATTACGATATATTTTCTTTAAATTTTAATAGTTTTCTGTTTTCTTTCAAAAAGCAATTGCTATTTTAAAATTTTATTCCATTACTATATGCTTTATAACAAAGATTCCCAAACGATAGTATAGTACGCGATGTAAACAAAAATTTTTAAGAGCATTTGAATTAATTGCTGAATAGTAAATAGAAAAGGTTTGTTCAATATTCTAAAATATATTTGGCTTTTATAGAGTTTGATCAAATTTTTTGCTTTTATTTTAAATTATATTCAATGTCTGAATCAAAATGAAGTAAATTTTCGCCACTTTTAATAAAATTTCTTGAATTCATTAAAATCAATTTTAAAAGATTATGGGATGACAACGGTTTGTATGAGATTTAGTGGCAACTGAAAAGAAAGTCTGGAAAACACTGTTCCATAAGATTGAGTTATCATTTTGCATAAAACTAGTGAAAGATGTGATTCAATGGAAATAACAAAGTTATTCATAAAGATTTGCTTCAAACGTATTCCTAAAGAAGAGTAAGAGTTTTCGCTCTGTTTGAATGTTTCTGACATTCTTCACACATATTATATGAAAAAATAATGCTCCAAATAACTAAACACTATGAAGGCAGGCCTTTAATCAGTCTACCAGAAAGTCTTTCCTTTAAAATAGGCTTAACATCATAGCAATTCATACTGTACTGGTATATATTCCAGAAAAAATCAGTAAACTAGTGAATGATGAACGCTTAATATAAAAATCATGTATGAGATGAATATTGTGAGAAAGAAAGCACACGCACTAAACTATTGGTCTGCTTCATCAAAGATGCACCCTCTTTAGAGCTCAGTCTCTTTCTCTCTGTCTTTTCTCTATTTCTGTCTCAATCTCTTGTGTCAGTATTGTTCAGATACATAACAACCAAAATCTACTTCATATGCGTGATATTTTTGTATAAAACAAATTTAGTGAACAAAATGATCATTCTATGAACATAAACATAGAATTTACAATTACTATAAAACTGTTTTTCAGGAACTTTAAAAATTTATACGATTCATACTTTGCTGAAATTACAATAATAATAAAGAAACCAAATGTGAAATGTAAATTCATCGTTAATTTTATAGCTTTATTCATAAAACATAATAAATATGAAAAATAACTATAAATAAATTTATTAATATTTTGATTTAACTTCAGATTAATTCAATAATTTCTGAGTTTTTAATGATCTAATTTAAATAACTATTCAATATTATAATGTTATTCATGCAAACACTTTGTAAAAGTGAAATTTGTTTTCATTTTCTGATTCATTAATTCCACTAATGAGTCGCTATTTTTTAATGTTTTAAACAATGAATTCGTAGTTTTTGTTTTCAAATTTAATATTTTAAGCAATTAAGTAAACTGTTTGAACAAACATATTAATGAATATTTTTCTAAAATACAAAAAGAAATAAAATTTAAAGTTATAGTATCACAGCATATGACTGATTATAATCAATGATTTTGGAAAACCCTATTTGGGTATTGAAGATACATAAGTGATCTCTTAATCAAAATGTTCTGAAAAATATGGAGTTTATAGAACTAAAAGAATAAGATTCTTTGATGTCTGTTTGCATCGATTTGCAATTATAAAACTCTTTTAAGGTATTAAAAACCATACATTGGGTGTGAATTCTCTGAAATAAGTATAGAATAGTTAAAACTAATAGAGAAAGAGCTGCCAACAGATGCTACAAATTTCTTTAACTTTATTTAGTTGAGAGAAGTTGAGACTAACGAACACAACAGAATTTTTTTCATGTATCACATTCTTTGATAAAAAAGAAAAATGAATTGAATAGAAAGAATTACAGCTAACAAGTTATGTATAATACAAATATATTTTGTACGGTATTTTTTTCTATAGATTTGACACTTCAAAAGATACATAAAGAAAACTGGAAAGAAAAGAACGTTAATTAAGAAAATTTGATGCCCAAAATATGGTGTATTTTTGAAAAATCAAATTTGAAAACCTAATAATTTTCGAAATAAGAAAATATAATCTGTTTCGAAATTTTGAGTTATGATTTCATTGCGGATGATCTATAAAAGTGTATTGAATTCTTACACACGCGAGAAATGCATTTGAAATCAATAACACTATTTGACAGAAATACTTGAATTCAAGTATTAGAAAATATGAGAGGAAATAAGATATATTGTATAAAAGAAATAGAAGAATAAGTATTAGATTCTCACCTAAAGTTGGAAGAGTTTTGTTTTTTATTGCAAACAACATTGTAGTTCATATTGATTGTACAATAGCAGGAAATTACTGCAGTCTTGTATTAGACTTAATGCACATTACGTTTTTGCTTTCCTATAAGTTACTTTTGATTGAAGGATTAACTTTTGCAAATAATATAAGTCTTATATATAAAGCATATATAAGATCGACCAACGAATCGAAGAGAGAATGTTAGAGAAATAGACAAAATTGGTCGACGACGACAAGAAAAGATTTAAGTAATAATCCAATAACAGAGAAAAACAACAGAGAAATAAGTTTCAATACGAAAGATCTTTCAATATCACTGCAAGATTCAAAGTTATTTGCGAAATATGTTCTTTAAAGGCATAACAGCACAGACACATACGCGAAGCAAAAGCAATATTGTATTATTAGATATAAAGTTATTTTGGCTGCCCTTCACTTAGGGTTTGAATCAAACGGGCGATGAAAATGCTAAGAAATGGGATGAAAAAGCTGAGAGATGTTACAGTAAAACAGTATTAATGGTTGCCTTTGCCAGTGAAGCACAAATGTTCAAAGATTGGATATGCCTTATGGCACTTTTAGTACACAATTTTCTTTGACGACTCTCTTGCAGTGAACTTAAACCCTACACTAAAAAGCCGAGCAGTGAGTATTGAGTTGGCTCATAAGCACTACATTCGGCAGTGATCATGCTCTCTATGCCTTCTCTGGATTGTATCGAACCATTTCATGTAACAGACATTATTCCTGCTATAAGTTTATATGAGCGAACACACTAAATATTTTTAGTGTCTACAGCGCATCGCACAGTACTTCCGATCGATATTCAAGCGCTCATGGAATAGATTGAAAAGAGCAAACCCATTGCTAAAGTTTGATTCTACTATCAATTCTCGATAGCTTTAATTTTAAAGTTCAAATATAAATGCTTTACTTGTTAGTAGAAATAGTGCAAAACGAATCACCAGTTATTCCAAATTATTATTAGTTATGAAATTTTTAATAATAATAACAGTTTTAAACTTCTTTATAAATGTTAATCAAATTTTATTAGTCATTATGCTTTTCATCGTCACAGTTATCTTAAACTAAATTATTTTACATAATGGACCGCATTATAAGCATAGCAAAGTTTTTACGTAACAAAATTTTATTGCTATCATAAAGTGTGCTCGAGTTTAGAATAATATTTGCATAACATTAATAAATAAATTAATTCAAAGTCAAATTTTTATGAACCAAATTTTAAAGTTTATAAAACTTTAATACAATCAATTAACTAAACAATACATTTTTGCAAATACTATATCAACTCTAGTAATGATGGATTATTTTTTGATGTCATAATGACTTTTCTATCGCAGAGATAACATATAATTTTAAATTTTCAGATCAAACTTTATCGCACACTAGAAATGTGTTAAACATTACAGTTAGAAAACTCTAAAGAATAAGTTTGTTACGAGTTGAACAGTCATTAATTTGTGGTTAGCTTTGCACTCATTGCTGTCACATTGATCGCAAAAAGACCTTAAGGTCATGTCAAATTAGTTTATTAACCAGTGCAATGATTCTGTTCTCTGCAGTTTATTTTTTTGACTGAAGTTAAATGGAAGACAATTCTTCAGTTTCACAATTCCAGTCGATTAGATCTACAGCACTATAAAAGATATTATCTATAATAGACTGTGGAATATAAAGACTTTAACAGATAGTCATTTAGATTGAAAGCCAAAATATTTTTACTGAGATTAGTTACGTTTTATATCCCAAATATATTCCAGTTTTTGAAATAGTAACACGAAATATGGTTCACAAATTAGTCAATTGATAATTACACTCTAAATAGCAGTAGTGATAAAAACAATGCAGGATTCGGCACCTAAATAATATCTCATGCATACTATATTAGGCAAAAACAATAATAAAATGCACAATAATATGAGTAGTAGTTATGTCACGAAATTTAATGACAATAAAGCTTAATATTAATGGTTCTCAATAAAAAATGATTATAATAACTAAAAAAAGATAGAAGTGGCTGTTTTGCCGTTTCTTTTTTATGGCCTTTTCATTCTAGTTTTGTTGTTCAACTCTTTCTTTTGGATATTTTGTATTTGAGAGCCGTATGAAAACTGTGAGTTCAATCGTACGTCTGAAAAACGAATAATCACTTTAAATTTATCTAAAATGTCATTTTATTTTTGTTTTTTTGACACTTTTATATAATACTGGTATTACAAAACATGTGACTTTTCCTATCAAACACACCGCCAGAACTTTCTCCAATAGTAAAGCCGCAGAAAAAGTTATTTAAGTTATATAAGTATAAAAATCATTTTTTATAGCGAAGAGAAAAATGCTTTTTATCCCCTATAGTGTATTGAGTAGTTTTATCATTACTGTGAGTCGACTGTCTTTTCTGTGGGTTTTCTCAAATTACTGAATGAAACTGAATTTTCAGAAATAGCCTTTCTTCGAATGGAGAGCACAATAAGGAAGATATAGAGAGATTATTTTTAAAGAAATTCAAACAATAAACCCATTTTACATTTTTGCGATTTTTCTGTGATCTTTCTTCGATTCAAAATAAGAAAATAAAAATCCTAAAAAAGCGGTTCAGTCTTTGGTTTGTATCACTCGATAAAGAAATAAAGTCAGAGTAAACAAATACTGGCAACAAAAAAGTCACGTAATAGTTCTCTGTCGAGATTGGCATATAATACTCAGCTGCAAAAGGGGACACATTATAGCATTGCCTTATCAATCATTCACTATAAAGTAGAATAAGACAAAGAATATTTATTTCAAAAGAGTTTATATTAAAAGGTTAAAGGTTGCAAAAGTTAAATCAAAGCCCTACAGTTATAAGAATATGGTTCGACCATCTAATACTATGTTAGTTAGTTTATTATTACCTAAAGTGGATAAGGCATTAACTCATAAGAGGAACTCAAAAATACATGCAATCATTTAAGGCTTAAATGGATAAAAAAGATATGAGAAAAAAGAGAGACCTAAACAAAGTTATTCTCGTGCAATACCAATCAGTGGTTTGAAACAGTAAATCAAATCACAAAAGAAAGATTCTTTCACTTTATTAATTTTTTACTAAATTTTAAGTATAAATATTTATTTAAAAAGTCAATTAATTGTATCCTTTTTATTAGAATTAATAATTAACCGGTTTTTAAAAAATTTACTATTTTTTATAGATTAAAAACTATACCGTATGAACTTTACAAATAAGTTTAGTGAAACTATTTTGCATTTTCTCTTTATATTCAGAAGAAGTTATCGTAAATGTAAATTTTCTCTTTAGCAATCCAACAGTGATGCCAGAGATGACACGCTTTGATGATTTGGAAGCTAATCAATGGAGTTTTGATTTATACGCCTTTCCAAAGGATAAAATAAATTATTCCATAGATTTGTGATGAATAGCATATTAATATTTACGATTAAAGGTTATTAAAAAAAAAGATTATATACAAAAAAATTAAATGTCTTTATTTAACACTTTTTCAAAAATTCCTTCTTAAATAAGAACTAATGGGATGGATGAAAAGTATCCGGAATGAACCACTTCTAGTGTTTTCATTTTCATTTAAGGTATATATCAATTCATTCTGTCCTTCCAAACCCTTAAGATGCAAATATCTAAATTTTCAATAAATCGGTGAAATTTTAGTGAATTTTTCAATTTGTATGTGAATCATAAAAATATCGACAATTTCACGATTTTTGAATACAAAAAATTCATATTATGAAAATTACACGGTGTAATCCAACCAATTTAATCTTTTTTAATCTTCGATTATTAAAGAATATTTTAACACGTATAAGTTACCGCCAACCTTATTGTGTTTTCTAAAATTGAGTAAGGTAGCCATAATTTTCATTTACCTATATAACCCACAACAAACGCATCAAAAAATTTCAAGACTAAATCAAATAATCATTCAATATATCTTCAAACTTGTTACAGATTTTCTTCATTGCGCACCTCTTAGAAGGCTTTCAAAAAATTATACAAAATTGTGTCCCATTTCAGTCGTATTAAATTTTCCTTACTTCATATTTTTAAAAATTCACTAAAATTCAGCCGATTTATTTAAAATTTTGACTTTCGGGTCTTAAGGGTTTGGAAGGACATAATATCAATTGATATATACCTTAAATGAAAATCAAAGCACTAGAAGTGGTTCATTCCGGATACTTTTCATCCATCTCTATATAAATGGGTTACTTGTATACTATAAGAATTTCTGATTATATCCAAAATCATATAAAGTTTATTATTGAATTTATTGTCAAAGTCCTCCACAAATTTCATATCTTACATTCCAAGGATAGTCAAACTATATGTGCTCTAATCTGCATAAATAACCGCATTAATAAGTAATGCGTTCATTACACTATTTCAATATAAAGCGAAAGGCATGCACTTTGAAATTTAATTCAAATATGCATTAAAATTCATATCACAAATCAGCTCATTTACAGTATATAATGATAATAATTATTTGATAATTCCGTAGATAATTATAAATTAAGAAATGTCTAAATCAGAATCTGGATAAAGATCAATAGTATTACATTATATAATAGTAATATTATATGACTCGCGCATAACACTGATATCAGATTTAATTATTCATAGGATATAGAAGAGTATGTTTAATGTTTGAAAAATTTAATGTTTAATATATTCTGAAGTCACATATTAGGAGCAGATTTATAAAAATAGACAAAATTCAGACAATTTGATTGGATTTCAACACTGCTTTTGCATTGAGCTATAATTCTTGAGGGGTATGTCATCTTCTTTTTTATCAGTATTAAAAGATGTGAAGTAAACATGAAAAAGTTCATTCTTGATCCCAAGCACACAATGACTATCAATTTTAATATAAGTCTAAGAGTTCCAAATTTGTGGTTATGTGTCATCCAGTGCTGGCGTATATTTTAGATATAAAAATGTGCGTAAACATGACCGCTCTCTAATACATTTTAAGGCTTCGTTTGCTTTTATTATTGCAATTCACTGAACAGTTAAGATAGGGAGGAAAGAAACGAGCAGTGACTCACATTTCACATAAAACAGATTCGCGTTTAACTATAAAAACATATAATGTTTTGCAGTATATTAACGCTTAAACACAATATCAATCAGATAGTGTTTGGAATAATCAGAATATTGGTGCAAAAATCTCATTTGTCTTTCAATAAAATACTCATTTGAAAATTGAATTCTTCAAAAAAAATCTTAAAACATCAACTCAATCAAAATAATTTTTGCATTTTTCAATTTATTTCAAATCTAAAACTTAAAATTTTGAATTTTATAAAAATCAAATCTTTTATTTCCTCTAAATTATTATCAAATTTGATTTTACTTTTAAACATTAAAATTTTTGATTTTGATTTGATTTAATTGAGTTCAACGAATTGCAATTCAATTTGTAATTAAACTCAATAAATATAAAATATAAATTGGAAAGAATATTCTGTCTACGAAGTGAGTTCATCGTTCAAATAATCATATAAATAATAACCAGAGCCAGACTTTGCGTGTAAGTTTGTGTGTGTTCATCTACTTTTTATGTGTTGATCAATTTTATTCATAAACTAGCACTTCAAAATGCGATCCAAATTACAAAAAATACTTCTTTATTATTTTCCGAAAACCTAATCTCCATAATAATGAAAGGAATTTCTCTGTGACTTCATGCACGCGAATACTGACCACTATAAGACCAAACCAATAATATATTCAGGATGAGTATCATCTGAGGGAATTGCATTGGACGTTCATTTACCCAAAAAGTGACCACTGGCAGAGTTAGTGAAGTGACGGCTACGCCACCAATGCTTTTCAATGGGAAAATGGAGAGAGACGTTTACAGTAATCAAAGTATGCATGTCTGTGCAAATCGAGTATTTTTAACATAAACATTAATATGAGCCTTAATCAATTAAACAACAATAAAACTACAATAGTTAAAATTAATTATTAGAGTATAAATTAAATAACTATATGCCCCGTTCTTATAAATGGACCCGTAGCTAGTATTAACATATTTAGCATATTCAAAATTTTTACAAAAAACTTAAATTTTCTTAATTCGATTTCTATTAGATTTGATGAGATTTTAATCAAATCTCCTCATAAGTTGAGTAACAGAATCCTCAAACTTGCAATCAGTTATTAAATTTTTCTGTAAATATTAAAAACTTTATCAGAAATTCCAATAAACATTTATTTAAGTATATGTTCGCTTTATTCAATCGAATAATCACGAGTTTGAACACGTGAACTGTGATTCTTTGACTGTGTGATATGTACTTTATTTTATAACATAAGCCCCCGTCAGCACATAGTAAAACTTGCGGAAATCTGACTCTAATTCGACAAAATTAAAAATAAATTTTGAAAAATTTATTGGATTTTCTCCGAAAAAGTCAAGGCTTTGAATATAACGCAATAAACTTAAGTCGTATCATACGATATCATTCTGTAATGATATATAAAATCTTTCTGCAAGAAAATGTCATTTAATTATATGGATTGAAGTGAGAATTGAACATGAAATAAAACATTATATGTCACAATCATTTTGTTAGAGTGTTATCAACTCATCACAACTAAATTGTTATATAATATCATCTGCGGTAATGACTAACTTCACAAATAGAGAGTAATAACCACATTAATTATAGATATTTAATTAAGAAATTGCACTGTCTGTCATTTTTAATTAAAATAAAAATTGTGAATTTATATATTTTTACATAACGTCAACTAATCTCCATTTTATTGGAATTTTGTAATACAATTCTAAAGATGCAACAGAATTATGACAAAACTTTTACGTTCAATTTTTTAAGCTGAAACCAAATCGAAATTTTATAAGTTTTTGAAAGGTTTAGATTACTTTTGATGATATGCACGATATGGCAAAACACTGGATGTATAATAATATAAAAAGTATGTTAACTTAAGATAAGGCAAAGCAATACTGGTACTGATGTTTGCATGCAATCCCTCTATTCAAGTTTTAACATAAGATGAGATGCAAGACGTATATGAAAGCGTTCGATCAAAATTATTAAGTGTTACGCATGAAAGAGGCATATATTTGCAGAAAAAGTTTTGCTGTTCACTATATAAAAGTTTTGTTGTTTTTGTTGGCATTTTATATATGAAAGAAAAACTCAATGACACCGAAAGATTCCTTTACAAAGACGGATGAGAGCCAAATAGGAAAAGGGGCCGGAATGCGATGCATTGGTGCCCAACTGGTGTGCCAGAGCTAAGGAAATGAATGACTGATTCTGCCAATATTTACGCCACAATAGTATTGGCCCAAACCATCCTTCTTTTACTTCTCATCATTCATTTCTATAGGCACTGCATTTTGATGAGTCGCTCGGGACTCAATACATGTCTTATGGACTCTTTCGAGGCAATCCAATCATTTAAATACATATCGAACTGGACTTATCTTTACAATAACTTAAAAGCATTTGCTAATAAAATTCGAATGTCTGACAAAAAATTATTTATTAATTTAAACAAATAATAAGTAATTCTTTAATTTCAAAGAAACAGAAATATATTGAAGCCTTTTCTCCAACCTAAACCCACTCCGTTGCAATTTTTGCATGTAACACTCTCCTGAAAGCAAAATTATTTGCCTCAAAACATTTCATTTTTTTCTTTTGGAAATTTTCAGAAACAAAATTGATATTATTTTGAATAAAACAAACTTTGAATACAAATTCATTTACTGATTATTTATTTTATTAAAATGTAAAAATATGAATGCAAATCAAATATTCATTTTAATATTGAAATAATAAAAAACTTATAAAATGAATAAATTATTTCCATTCCGATCCTCTTTTAAAGCCATAACTTGCTTCGCTCTGAATAGTATACAATTTTAGAAAAACCATGGGATAGCCAAAGGATGTTTTTTAACTTTATTCGCTTAGTTTCTTATTCAATTTAAATGAACATTCAGTTTGCATCAAAATTTTCATTTATTCAAAATAATATTCAATAAAATGGTTATTGTTTTAATTTGCATTTAAGTTTTCAAATTTATAAAAATATTTTAAGGCAATAAAATATACTAAGGTTACGACTAATTTTAATTTATTTCTGTTTCTGTTTCTGTTTATTTTAAAACTTATTAAATAAATTAAATTATAATTTCATCCAAATAATACATTTTTAAGAGAAAAAAATAAGTTTAATATTCATTCAATAAATTAAATTTTTATCATAACTTATTAAATAATAATCACAAAATATTAAAAAACAATAAAAATAATTTATTTAAGTGTTTGAAAGAGTATTATATGGATTTACTTAAGTTCTCATCTCTGTTTGGATTTTCTCATTTATTAATAGAAATTAAATTTTAGATAATTATAGAAAATAGTCAAATATTCTTATAATTGTAAGTGAAAAAAGTATTTAATTTTAAATTTGATTAATTTATGATTAATAATGTAAGAATAAAATCTCATTTTTTTGGCCAATTGAACGAAATGATCATACAATTAGTTGCGAAAATTGGATCATTTTAAAGCATATGATTGTTAGACCTGATTCTAGAATTGCGTGTTATAAATAAATTTAATAATGAGTATGCAATATGTGAATAGCTTTATATTTCAATGAATAGATGGGCAGCGATATAATGCAAAAAATAAGGAACTCGTGAGTATAGCATTGTTTCATACGAATGAATTGGTGTGTGCTATGAAATGGGTATGTTGTGAACGATATAGAAGCCATATCTACGTCTAATTTAGAAAATTTGGCTATAACTCGCTTACGAATGACTTCGTCCATATAAACTTTGCTTTACTCTTAGACTCAATCTCTGGCATACATTTGAGCCTAAATTCTGTATAGTGTTTATTAAATGCTTTTATTGCTGTTCACAGAGCATTAATTTTGAATATAAACCATTCCATTGAATTTATATAAAAATATAATAATATTTCACGACTTAAAAAGAGTGAAAATGATTTTCAAATAAATCAGATAAATATTGGGTTAGCTTTTAAGTCGGGTCGACTGCAATAAAGTGTGGAGCAATGCAATGCAATAACAAACAAGAATATGAGCCTTCATAAAAGCAAATACTTATCACAGTTATAGCTGGCATTACAAATAGCAGTCATTGCAAAAGTTTCATCAAATGATGTTCAATGGCCTGAGTATTAAAGTATGATAAGAAATGGAAAGTTTGTGCACTACTATTTGTGATCAAACTCTAAATTCGCGATCAACGCCCTTCTAAGACATCTTTGCTTATCTGATTTCTTTGGCCTAAAATGAATTCCTGTGAAAGTACATAAAAGTTACGTTAAGGCTAACGAAAATGCACAGAGTGTTACACTTGTAAAAAAGTAAATGAAAATTCATGTTTTGAAACTATAATGCATTACCTATTTAGATAGTTAGGAATTAGACGCATGAGTCTGTTTAATATCATAGAAGACCAAAAAATGGTTCATCAATCAAGGCCTGATAGGCTTAATGGATCACAAGATGAGCACAAAGATGCAAAAAATTTATATTTGTTATACGAGCACATAAATGGTGTCTTAGAAGATATTGCGATTCATTTATCAATTCACGCTATTTTTTACTCTTTTTTCGATCATTTATGAAATTTTTGATTAAATTAATGATAGAATAGTTAATTAATTTTATTCATTATTTAAAATAGACTATAATTTTGAGCAATCATTTAACTAGAATATTATAGAAAGTTATTCTCAAAGCTAGAAAGGGAGATGTATTGACCTCAATAATTTGGTAATTTATGATCCATAACTATCATAATACTGGAAACTCGACTTATTTTTATTATTAGAAACAATTTTGACAATTAATCATCAAGAGTTAAACTGATAAACTTATGCCGTTCACAAAATTTATCGTTTCAAAAATTATGATAAGAGATAATCATTGAACTGAATAATAATAAATAATAAATTATTATTAATAAGGCTTTGAAATAATTAGGATTTTAAGTTAGAATCAAAATAAATTAGATTTGTTTATTGAGTTTAAGATAAATTGAAATTAAACCTAATTTAATAATATTGTAAAGAGTTAGCGCATAATATTACACAATATTGATTGCATTGATTGCATCGATTGCATAAAATATTGGAAAAAGTCTTTCTTATCCTTTTAAATGAGAATGAAATTTTTCAAAAATATTTAGAATTGCTGTCATTCTTCTTATAAAGTCATTTAAAATCAAAATATATGGGGAACTATACTGAGTTTTTTATGTAGAGTATGAAAGACAATAAAAGCCTCGTATATAAGCGTTGCAAAATACTAAATTTATTGTCATCAGAGAAAATTTAGTAAATTTTTCATAGAAAATAGATTAACAAATAAACAAGTTCAATTTTTTATGAATTGTATATAATATTAGTTTATTTGAAAATAATTTGAAAAAATTTGATATCTTAGAGTTGATTTATGGTGAAAATAAGACTCTAGATTTAGGAGAATATAATGTTTTCGATGATAGCATAGAATTTTAACATTTAGTGATATTTTTATATTCTATACTAAATTTAGTTCTCTGAAGAAAATTTAGTAAATTTAACAACGCTAATAAGGATAAAGACCGAAGTACTGTATTGAACAGACGTAGGGTTTTACACGCTTTTCTTATTGCAAAGCAATGAATGTTTGAAATATATTTTGAATATAGACATTTTACCCTTTGATATGGTTCAAAATTAATACCCCTTATAAAATGCCTTTGTTTCAAACATTCAGTGCTTTGTAATAAGAAAAAGGTTTAACCGCCCCCTTCCCTCGCTGGCTACGGCTGTGACTACAAGTGAAGTTATTAACCCTAATATAAATGCTAAATAATAACTACGAAACCAAACTTTTATATCCTCTCATTATCTTAAAAATAATTTTAAAGGGGAGTCAAGGGTGGCCCAGTGGAAAGGCTTGGACTCATGATTGAAGGGTCGTAAAGTTCGAACCCCAGACACTGTAAATCTTTAATTGCGATTCGCCACATGTGCATTGTTTTCCATGAATCCCTAGGTCCGTAGCATCTGCCCCACGGCTTCGTGTCAATTCACCAAAAAGGTGGTCAATCAAACGAATCTCTATTTTAACACCGGTTATAGCAAACTTAACCCTATTTTACATAATATTAAAAAGGCTCACAATATATCATAATATCTGTCTGACATATATATAATTCAATGTTTTAGAGATCTGTTTACACAATTAGCTGCTTTGTTTAAAAATTCAAAACTACAGTAGAAATTGGTTCTAAAGCATTAGCTTCTAGTCTAAGCCACAGATTTTTTAGTCTCTCATCATTTTGTGTATGTGTTCCCCGTTTTTGAGGGCCAGGGTTTCCATTTTATATTTAGTTTATAATAAATTTGAAATCATGGCTTTGTTTTAAAATAAATTAACCTTTAGAGTCAAATAAACAGGGATTCGCTAGATTGAGCAAAGTTTGAGTGAGTTATCCTGCTCCCCCGCCTCAAAACAGGTTCCACCTGCAAAATTCTCACTCCAACTTTGAGCTAAAGGTGAGATCTCCTGTGAAATATTATCTTAATTTTCAAAAGTGTCCCTTTGCCCGCCGCTAGTTAAGGCGTTGCTTAACACTTATTTAAGTAACTATGATAAGCAAATGTTTTATAATTAAATTAAAATAATATCAAAACACATTATTTTCTTTGTTATTTTATAGTGTATTTAAATTACATGACTTTGTTCGGAAATAAGTGTGTGCTTACAATTTTGCATTACATTATTCAAAAATATCATCAGATTATATTGTTGGCTGAGCTAAAAATATTAAGTAAAACGATTTCTGCTTTTTTTATTAACATTGTATTACAGCTTAATATTAAAGACTTCACTGAAATTATTAATAGCAGTAATAAATAATTTTTAAACTTATACAAAACTTTCAACTTAATTATTGATTATTTTAAGTGAAGATCTGCTGAAAATTTGATTTGAAAGCAAACAAATATTTATCATCAATGCTGTAGTTTTAAAACTTCAACTCTTGAGTCATTGAATAATATTTCAAGCATTTGTTTAATTTTATTATTAAAATAAATAATTGCAGTCATTTAACTGAAATATGTTAAGCTTAGAAAACTGTAGAAAATTAGTTTATCTTTAAAATAGTTTAATGTTTGCAAATATACAGAAAATAGAAAGCTTTACGAATTGGACGCAATGCATGGCTGCCGATCAGTAATTAAAACTCTAACTATTGTCTAAAAATAATAATTTTCTTTTGTTGCATATTAAAAATTGCTAAATTAATAATATTAATTGCAAACATTCTTAATCTCTTACTTTAAAAAATACAAATCTATAGAATTTCTTGAAATGACTAAAAATTATAAACCAAGAGAAATAAAATTTAATTTATGCGTTAAATAAAGTTATAAAAAACAATTAAACTCATTTAAATGTAGTAACTTTTCTGACTTGTGAGTGTTATAACTTACAAGTTAGTGAGCATCCAGAAAATTGACAACATTTTAACAAATTATAAGTGTTTTCTTCTTATGAAAATAACTAATGATAGACAAATAGACATAAAACAAAATAAAGGTAATCGCCTAATGAATAGAATGCCAAAAGTAAGACCAAAGAGACAAAAGCAAAAACTTAATGCCAACAAAAAAGAAAGGTCAACAAAAACTTATGATCTTCAAATATAAGACAGGCATTAAAAAACTACAATTTATGAGCACAGAGTTTAGCTGATAATGTCATTACTTTGGTTACTATAGATTTCATTATTTGCTCAAATTATAAAAGTCTCAATTAATATAATTTATTTATTTTATAAATTCTATTGATATTTGTATTTAAAATTAAAGGCTTTAATTCTGAAATGACTCGAACTTTCAACGCGAAACCAGTACTAATCTTCTTTAATATCAAGATCAGAACTAACGAAAAAATTTTATTCTATTTGTTAAAAAATTGATTTTAAAAGCCGGCATATTTTCACTTTTTGAGATCCATTGACGAACAATGTTATTATTCTAATTAATTGATAAATATTAATGAGAAAAATGTGATTAATACTAGAGTGTGCACAGCGGATGACCACATAAGCACTGTCGTGAAGGACCTACAAGATTACTTGGTTTAGGTTTGGATTTTGAAAATTCGTTGGGTTTGGGTTGGGTATGAATTAAAAAATGGCCGTATAGATGGGTTTGGATTGGGTCTGAAATTTCCTAACCTTTCCTTCACTAATGCACAGGTACAGAACACGTCAGAACCATTTAATGATGCAGCTTAAATGTTGCTTTGTTTCAATACATGAAAGCCTACTTTTTTTAACACTCACAAAAAATATACATTAAAAATATTTTGTATGTTCAAAAAGCAAGCTTTCATGCATTGAAACAATGCAACATTTAAGCGCATCATTAAATGATTATGACTTGTTCTGTAATAAAGTATTTGACCACATCAGAGCATATCTGGAATCTTTGGAATAAGATATTTATTAATAAAAATAACGTTTAACAAATAAATATTAAGCTGATTATGAAAATAGCTCTGGTTTTCAGAGCTATTGATATTATCTGTGTTAATATACAGTTTGTCAATATGTTTAAACACAGCATTACTTATATTGGAGGTATGCCTTCTCGAGGGTTACTCTAATGTGCAGTTAGAAACTTGTGCTTAAAATCAGAATAAAGTTCGAGATTCGATTAGAGGAATCTGATACTGCTCAAAATGCTAAACAGACTCTTAATAATTAAAAATACAAAACAATTTCAATTAAATGTAAACACGAAATAAAACTTATACAGGGCATAAATAATATGAATATTAAATTACAAATATTGAGATTGATTTGTATACACTGGTTCAATAGTAAGAGCCTGAGCCTACGTTTGAGGGCCTGAGCCTTTAGCTTTAGCCTGTATTCTCGAGCTTATTGTGAATTCTCGAAAAAATAACAACAAAATACGATAATTAAATTCAAACATTTGAATGTCAGATATACTAAAAAAAATATTCTACTCTTAACTCTTACCAGTATTTAGAATTTTGGCTAAAAATTGCTCTTCGATTTCGAAAATACCAATGAGGATTGGGTTAGCCTTTAGCAGATTATTGCGCCGCTATTTCGTAGAGCTCTTACCCAACAATATTCTATTGTATAAGTTATACGTTTGACTCCCAATGGACTTGCAGTCCATTAAAAATATTAATAGAGAAGTTGGACTTTTCCTATATATTAAGTGAAGTGGCGAACAAATATTATTTGCCACCTCTTTCACTGTTATTTTCTGGTCAATACATGAAAGCATAATTGGTCATCAAATGGCAAATTAAATTCAGTGCATATTAACACTATTATTGTTTTTGTCATTATATGTCCGCATTGTCTGTTTGATCCCACAGGAAATTATTTGAAAAACCTTAGTTTTAATGTCATTCAAATATTGTAATGTGAATAAAAACTAAAATTAATGAACTAATCTTTCACATAAAGCTATACAAGTCATCGAACTATCTTTCTTCAAATAATTCTGTTAAAAAAATTAAAAAAATTCGTGTCATTCAAGTCCCGTGAAATTGAAATACTATTTTGCATTATTACTTAATCTGAATATTGGTTTGAGTATCATTTTATAATTTATTAACATTTTATCGATTATTATTGAATACTGTTTAGAGTCTAAGAATAAATTTTCAAAATACAAGATTTTAAGCCTATTGACTAAAGAAATGAAATTCATTTTATATTAAATTTCATTGTCAAAGAGTTATTTCGATTACTGATCAAAACCAGAATTTTTTGAATATTTTGTATGATTTTTTGTTTGTTTAGTTCTCACTATTTGCTAAAAATGTTATAAAATGCTAAAAAATAATTTTAATCGAAGTCAATATATAGAGAATTTTTAGATATAAGAATTCAAGGAATTTGAAATTTTAGGAAAAATTGATTTTTTAGAGTTTGGGTATTAGATAGTAATAAACTTTAAAAACCAATTCTAAATAAAGCAGAAATACGAATAAAACATGGGATGCATAAAATGAATGCTATCAATACTAAACAATTATTCACTGTCTGCCAGGAATGATCGGTATGATATAAAAAAGCAGAAACCAGAAACTCTTGTCTTGATAATAAAATTTGCATTCTTTACTAAATAAATTTTAAAAAATCTTTTTTGATAATTTTTGATTTCTTAAGTTAGTTCAAGAAATAAAAAATTTGAAGCAAACTGAACTTACTCCCGAAAAATAAAATCCCAAATTTTGAGAGTAACTCCCTCGGAGTTAGTTCTAAGAGTAAAGGAACGGCAACTTTCTATAAACATTAGTTATTGCAGATTTTTAAATAATTAATGATATGTTATAATTCGTATATAAAAAATATTGACCACAAATCGAGAAGCAATTATAGATTTTATAATAAAAATATTTGTCATAATTCAATTAAATTAATTAAGTGAAAATAGTTATAATTACACAAAAACAAAAATAAGTAATTAGCCCATACATGAGAAAAATAAAGTAAATCTTATTAAGCATCTTATGAACTGTAAGCTTTCAAATTTCATTTTATTTGTTTAAGAATAAGATCTTTTGGCAATTTTTAATTTTGTCGTTTACCAGAATATTAAACAAGTAATAACTTATAGTAATAGTAGTAGAGTTGGCACAACTTTAATCAAATTTCTTTTTTCTCTTTATCAATATTTCTCTGTTTGTAATTTATTCTGCAATGAAGAGAAGAGTTGATGATGAAAAGGAAAGAGGAAATACTGATGTGAAATATGAGTTGAGAAGAATAGAGTATTAAGTCATACAATTGTATGAAAAGAACAATTTTACTGCAATTTGCATTTGAAAAGAAGGGTTTTAATGCTTAGCACTTCGTCACGTTTAGAAGTATTACAATTTTCTTCTCACATACTCTAAGTTACAATAATTGTTATTAGTGTTGCAGATGTGCTCCGATTTAGTAAATTTTGAGTCTTAACGAATACTGTATTTTTCGAGGAAATAAAGCTTAAGCCACAAACTTTTGTCGTCCAGTAATGAAACACAACAACCATTTGTCACAACTGAGTCCAAGTATTGACTTTATATAACTTAAGTTTTTGTGCATTGATAAAAGAAAATGTGTGATTCCCCGATATCTTACACTTAAAGCACAACAATATCCCGATTTGCCTAAAGCTCTGTTATAATTCTTTCCAAAATCATTTTGAATTAATTATTTGCGCAAATTTTTCATATCATTCAAAAATATGCATAATTCATAAGAATCTTTCAAATAAATTATAAGCTTATGCTTCAAATTATGATAAAAAATAGCGAAATGATCACTACTATTAAACTTTGAGCAAATAGGATGTGATCGGTTTCAAAGCTTTCAAAGTTACAATTTGAGTGTCAGTCGAACCCATGAGCACAACTATTATTTGTGTTTCAATACTTGAGCGAAAACCTCTTATTGGCAACAAGAGCATCGACTAACACAATCTTAAGCCAAGAAGCATTCATCCGCCATCGATTGCTTTACGCCCAATGCCTTCCACTAAAAGTTATACTTCTAGTTTTGCAAAAGTTTACATAAAGTTTTTTATACATGATTGCTATAAAAGACTTTAAGCAAAGAGCTAACTCATGATTTTAACTGAAAAGGTGGAAAAATCAAGTTCTTTAGAGAAGGTCTTGAGCTTATACGCAAAATATGAATATAAGTTATATCTGTGTTATGTAAAGCATATATATTTTTCTCTCCCTTTTCTTCTATGCATTCAAATATTCTTTCATTTTTTGCCTGATCAGAATGCAATCCAAGTAAAGCCGTATTATTTCTGTTCACTTTCTTTCTATTATAATATACCACTCTTTTGGAAGAACTTTTCACTTGAGTTCTAGAGAAAAGAGAGAGAAGAGAAGAATCATTTTGACGCGATTTATCTCAAAAAAGGTGAATGTGTTCGTATATACCATGTATGTATGTTATGCTGATTTTGGCTGATATGCAACTGCATTACCAAATCTGTTAGTATTGTATTGAGTATCACTGCTCTAAGATAAGAAGCGCAGACATGTCACTCGCATCTGGTTATATTGAAAACTACTGCTCGCGGACATTCAACTTGAACCTAAATCTTGAGACTGAAACAGTTCTATAGCCAGGAATGCATATTATAGTATTGTGCTATTCTTTACTAATAATAATAACTAAGAGTAAGTTAAAGTAAAGCTAAAATATAAATGATCTTATACTGTATTTGGATCGACAATAAATGAATCATTGGAGAGAACAAAAGAACTCAATCATACAACCATTTAGTATAAAAATCATTATTCAAATGGATTCCATTTCTTTATTAATAATTGCTATGCTTAAAAAGTCAGATATCACTACTTCATTTGGTATCATTTCTTACTTGTTTTCAATTCTCAACCATTTTTTATTTATTGAAATAATTTTATTTAAAAAGTTAAATATAAAATAACATAATATAACAACACATAACAGACAAGTATTTTATATTCAAATCATAAATTGTGAAAAGAGACGGTACAATACCAAAAATAGACTGTTTATAACACTAGTTATATTTGATTAATACTCATTAGATGACTGTCTGATAAGCATTAACTGTTGTTATGTTGCTTTGATTTTATATTTTTCAATCTCCGTTATATTAGAAGAATGTGAAGTTAAGTACACATTCAGTGCAGATTCTGTGATGAGTCAAAATCTCCGTTGGTTTTAAATCAGAACTATATTATTGGAGGTTATTTGACTCATAAATAAAAGGATTTCTACTAAAGTTACTACTGTAGTCC
>JAQGCH010000390.1:0-24434 GCA_034699485.1 Nanhermannia elegantula | reverse complement strand
GTGATTAGTATTTTAGCCGCACTTTTATGTTAGTTATAGACTTTTTGTTATAATATTAAATCAAATATTTTGAAGTAAACTTTCCTGAAATCTGCTCATATAATGTTTGTAGTAAGTCATTGGTTCGATCTTTTGGTGACAACTGTTTGATTTTGCTGAGCGCTAGCATAGACTCAAGCTCTGACTCCCGAGCGCTGAGTCAAGTTTTAGTAGTTACACATTTTGAATACTAGAAATCTCTAATATTAGAAATAGTGAGTGTGCATAAAGTTTGAATAATATTTGAAGAGTGGGTCCCAACAAATCCATGACCAGCGCATACCATTTACCGCACACTTCGAAGAAATATACTTTTAGTATTTCTTTACATTTATTTCCTAATATTTTATTCAAATTATACTCCGAAGGGGACAATGCCTGAGGATGTTCTTTAACTAGTTTTATGGCCACTTTTTCAGATGTTTCAACATTTTCCAAATGAATTTTTCCTAAATAATCGCCCGAAACAAACATTCCGACCATAAATCTCGAGAATCAATTTCCTTTGGGATTATTGTTTTCTGGCATTATTTTTGAGATATAAACTAAAATTTTTATGACCCTATTAGCGCTTCCGTTGCTTCGCAACTAATATAACTATCTGATAATAACCCGAGAAATTAAAAATTATTCTTATAGTTTTTACAATGCATTAGAATTCATTTGAATTTGTAAAACAAAAATCTCAATCCGCATGAATAATATTAGTAATACAGTAAAAGCTCGATATAACGAACAGTTCGTTATAACGTACATAACCGGAATCCCGTTCGGCTATTAACTTAAGCTAAAATTGATTCGATATAACTCACCGCTCGATTTAACGGACAAAAAATTTTACCCCTTGACGGTTCGTTATATCGAGCTTTTACTGTATCTGTCAGTAATATTATAAATAAATAAAATCACATTATTGAGGAATTGAGAAGGAGTGACATTATCTTTATATTACATAAGTTTTATTCGTTTTATTCATAATTTGTAATCTTCTTGTTTACAAAGAGAATAAAAGAGAATAATATCCGAGTTTTTCTTGTGTTAAAATATTGGTTGACATATCTGAGATGATATTGATAAATATTTGAAGCACAAAATCACTATTTTGATTACCGGTAGCTTTAGTAAGTAAATGGAAATCTATTTTTGGAAATACACTTTATTAGTTTTATAAGCGCGAGTCACAGCTTTACATTATATATCTATACTGAATGTGATTCTCTAAGTTGAGGACAAGGTCTGTCTCTCAGTTTTCAATTAATATAATTTTGATTTTATAAATAATTACTAAAGTGCAGGTACAGTGAATTCAATTCCCACCCGGATATAGTTGAATTCCCATATACATTGAAACCCATTCAGTATTTAAAAACTAACTTCAAACTAACTTTTAACTGAAATATTGTTTGATATTTGAAGCATGTATTATATAAAGCATGCACTGGTAATCAATGAATTATTGTAGTTGTTATACGGTATAACTTATACCCCATGTAGTTAAACCGTTGTTGCGTCGAACTGACAAAAAATCAGTGACTTAGCAATAAAGTTGCCAAAGTTCAATATTTAACTCAAATTTTATTTTTTTATAATGCATTTTATTAGTTTAGTCATAAATATGAACTAAAGTGCTTTTTTGGTTTGTTAAAAAAATTATTTTTTGTTATTTCTAAAATTCATCCTATATTCTGTTGGCTACGCATCTGTGATGCGCTACAAAAGAGATTCTGAGTATACTTACTTTTATATAGCATTCGATCGAAAGAGAGAATAGCAATCATTTAAACCGACAGATTTAGCGAATAGTTGTATGACTAGAATTCATCAAATTCTATTAGTTATCTAAAAAACAAGAGTATTTGTATTTTTCATATTATTGTATTTTACAAACTGTGAGTAATTGTTTAAATAATAAGAATAATATTTTAATATCAACAGAAAATTGTTTAAACTCTTTAAATAAGAAACTTTTAAAATTCAAATTCTTCTTATAATAAATATATTGAAGTTCTAAAGTTTAATTGAATTTAAATGATAAGTACACACATATGTTAACAATTATGAAAGATTTAAAAGTTGAAATAAATAATTTTTAATGAAGTTAAGTTCTAATGAAGTCAGATAACTATGAGTTCTGACTGGAATTATCGTAAGAAAGAGTACCAAATATTCGACAGCACAACAATGAGCTCAATGGACCAATTCTTAGACTATTACCGGCAATATTTAACTAATACTTCTTCAATGAATAGTGAACAGAATCTTTCATCAAATATGAATAACACACTCAATTTTAATAATAATAATATCAACTATTCTTTGACTTTATTATCCATACGTATTATCTTTTATGTGACTGTATTTGCACTTTCATTCATCTGTAACCTGTTGGCCATAATAACACTGACTTTAAATCGTAGATTAAAGTCATTTATGAGTGTCTTCCTATTAAACCTAACTATAAGTGACTTATTATTAACAATATTTTGCATACCCTTCACATTGATTGGAAGCATTCTGAAAAATTTCATTTTTGGATCTCTAATGTGTAAAATAATACCTTACATTCAAGGTATGATCAAATTATATATTTATTATGCTATAATACAAAAATGATAATAAAAAACTTAAATCTAATAATTTGGTCTTTTTATGTAATTGGTTTCAAAGTTGAAATGCGACTAAAAATAAGACTCATATTATGTTTAGTTAACTATTCAATGCTTTCGTGTAAATGTCGGAAACTGTAATACATTGAACATTTACTTTTACATACTCGATTTTTAATTCACTTAAACTTTTTTCGTTGCTTAAACTCAATTATAAATTCTTACTTTTTCTTTTCGTTTGCAGCGTTTTATTCCACAGATGAATTTTTTTGGTTCACACATTCGGCTGCCGTAAGAGCGACCGAAAACGTTGGCAGAATCTTAAAAAATTGATCTGTGGAATAAAAACGTTGCAAACGAAAGGAAAAAGTAAGAATTTATAATTTTTCTATTTTTGGTTTTAAAACCCAAAGTTTCACCAGTTTTAGTACAGATAAACGAGTCATTAACTGAATATAATTTTAACTTTCAATATTGAAACCCAAAGTGTCGTTCAATTGACGCCTAGATTAAGCTCTTCTTTTTAAATATTGAGTTAATGCTTATTTATCTGCATTAAAAGTCATACATTGGATTTTAAATCTAAAAATAATATCATGAATAATGTAGAGTCAAACCAATTAAAAAGTTTAAGCGTATCCGGATATCTAATTAATTAAAATTTAATAAAGCTAAGTACTGCGCACATACAGCTAAGAAATAATATCAGCTTAGGTTTAGCTGTAAAACATGTGTTGCAAAGAAAAATAGTATTGTTTGGGGTAAAGTTGGATTGAGTGCACCATTAGATCACTTTATTTTTATTTAGCAATCAATTGAGTTTCATAATTATTTTTAGTAAATAATATGAGAAGCTTTAAATCAATATAATTGAGACAAATCTATCACATTTATCAAGCTTTTTAATGTTTAATTCATCTCAATCAAGAATTACTGATATATTTCATTTTTTATTATAATAGAAATCTTAATTACAATTAATAAAATTAAATTTCATTGATATTTTTAGATAGCTATATAAGAATAGTAATCTTATCTATTATTTAATTTGATATCTCTTACAGATGTTTTCTAACGTATCAAATCTTTATATTACAAAAGTGAACCTCAAAATTGTTCCCTTTTGAAATCGGATTGAGAATTGATTGATATTAGCTGTAAAGTTATTGAATTCTAAGAAAAGTTTAGTTTTAAGGGAAGCACTACTATGAGCTTGATCTTTAACTTTAGTTTGAGCTGGGGCAAACTCAGCTCAGTTCATGCTCAAATTGGAGCTTATCTTTTGGGCATCACTACTGTATATTATATAACCAGTTCTTAAAATAACTACTTTTTAATAAAACACAATATAAAATGCTTTATAGTAACCTCTTTATTTAATATTAATTACAATAATATTGGTGTTGTAGCCGACATGTGCTCTGTTTGGCACAAATATATAAAAGGATATAGGAACTAGTGAAGGAAAAGTTAGGAAATTTCAAACCCTTACCCACCCAAACCCAACGAGTTTTCAAAAAATACCTAACCCCAACCCATGCCCAAACCCATACCCAAGAATCTTGGGTTTGGGTTTCAACTTTCCTTCACTAATAGTGAAGGATAGAAATAAATTACTATTTATACCATTTAATATTCAAATGAGCAATACTACAGGTATACACTGTATTAGTATATGAGTAAATGAGTAAAAATTTATTAAATTAACATGTGTAGTTAAATTGTAATGCTAAACGAGTGTAACATTAAATTAAATTAACTATAAGAATCTGTAGTGTCTATTATAAGAGGGCTTCAAGCGATCCATTAATACTTCAATTGTAATAAGACCTCAGAATCCTCAGGTGATTGTCATAAAAAACGGTTACCGACAAAGTAGTCGCCGACAAAGTGGATGTCAATAAATTGTACCTAACTATTCAAAATAATGTTATTCAACATGTTTGCTTTGATTTGCTTAATATTTCTCAAATAATTAAACTCATTGTGAGCTTAAAATATGTGATTCGCGTTAAATTAAGTTTAAACTTAAAAATAGAAACAGGTATTTTCAAAAATAAACAAAAATTTTATTCAATTTTTCTAAGGTGGCAAACATTACTTTTAATCTAAAACATAGGTGAACATGAGCTTTAGTGTGTGGCTAGTGTTGTAAAATACATAATAAATGTATAGTTATTTACGAAACTTTATATACAGAAATATGGAAAACCCAATGATTGAGTTCAGATATTTAACATTTAATATTATAATTGATGACACATTAAGTTTCATAAGATCTGAACTCAAATCATTGGGTTTTCCATATTTCTGTATATAAAGTTTCGTAAATAACTATACATTTATTATGTATTTCACAACACTAGCCCTAAAGCTCGCTCATGGATATAGAAGTTGCTGTTGACCTATGGTCTAAAACTTATATAAAAAATTGATTTCTATTTTTGTAGAGCTTCCTATTTATAGATATGCTGTTTATAAATATTTTGCGACTAAGTTGTATGCATTTCTAAAACTCGAGATCAACTCAAAAAAAATGTAGACATAACTGATTTTCGACACATTATTAATTAAATAATAATTTGAATAAAGACTATAATCTCTGTGAACAATGAGTTAAATAATTTGAGAAATGTTAAGCACATGGAAGCAAACATGTGTTGAATTACATTATTTTGAACAGTTAGATGCACTTTGTGAGCAACCGTTTTTATGAGAACCACCTGAGGATTTCTGAGGTCTTATTACAATTGAAGTATCATTGGATCGCTTTGAGCCCTTATAATCCACACTACAGATCCTCATAAACTTATGTTAATTTAATGAATTTTCACTCATGGGTACCCATGGGTACGTATTAGATATAACTGCATAATAGTTAGGATCAATATGACGAGTCGTGAGTCAGACTATTTGATCATAAAAAATTTGGTGTCATTGATAACATTTAAACATTGAACGCATTAAATTATAAACTCTTTTTTGGTTTAATTCAATGCTGTTTTACATTTGAATATTTGAAACATATTGATCGGTATACGTTTTTCAGCCTGTTTTAGCATTACTTAATAATTTATTGTTGAGTTAAAGTATTTCAAAATCTTTGAATAAGATTTGAGGCACGGAATAAAATATTAGGCAATACATTTAAATATAGCGAAATGTCTGCATATGATATTTAGTCTAAAAATAAACAATGAGAATACAGGTATAAAAAATGAATACTTTTACGAAAATAGCATTAAATTGAATGTTCATAATGGAGATTATTTTCTATCAATAAATAAATTGCATAATGACTGCTTAGTTTTACCATTTCTGTAATTCTGTTATTACTAATCGCAAGTTAATCATTGTTAAACTTAATTTTAATCCAAAATCCAAATCCAACACAGATTAAAAAGCATGCATTCGTTAAAATACATAAAATAAAAATCATGATTAAGTTGAAGTGTAGCTGGCTTTGAAGCACTTTTATATAAATAACTTATGCATTTTCCATAATATAAAAGCATTTATTTATTGGCTCAAAATAAAAATTATTATCACATTAATAGAGATGATCTTTAGAGATGAATTGCTACTCAATTTGAATAATGAAATTGGTTCTTTTTATAGCAATATGAGAGCACTGAGATTAGTGTTTAAGGTCAGAACTAATTAGATCTTGAATGTTAGTAATTATGAGTATGTGTTCTCGAAAGATCTGTTATGTTCAGCGTTAATGCAATTCAGACATAAGCAATGCCGGTATGTAGGTAATAGTACTCCTCTCTAGAGTTATCATATTTTCCTTGGTACCCCTATGGAATTTTGATCCAAATTAGCCAGGTGAAATGGGATATTAGTAACATTATTTAGCCTTAAGTCAATATAACTGTTAAAATAAACTCAAACCATAAAAATTATCTAAATTATTGAAAATATTAGTCTATTTAATTACTAGTGTTTTCAAACATAGAAATGTTAAAAATAGCGTTGAAAAAGGAAATTTTATTTGTCATTTTAGTGGCAAAATTTTAATTGAAAATATTTTAGCGGGAAAACATAATTTATAAAAATTTGTCATTGTCACTTTAAAACCTAAATCTCCCTGGAGCTTCAAAATGTTGGATACATTGCTAAAGTCTGATGCTATTGATGGATGAGTGTATGTGTGTCAATGTATGTGATGTATGTTAGATGTAGGGTGACCAACCGTTTAGATTTTATCTGGAATGCCCAGATCTTGGGCAATTTTCAAAATATCCAGTGCTTGGTTTACCTTAGATGTTTTCTGAAAATAAAAATTTATAATAAATTATCCTCTAGTCTCCTCTTTAATTTTACCAAGACCAATTATCTACATAATAACGCACTATTTTTCTCTGTCTGTCTGTCTGCCGGTCTATGCACGCGAATAATAGCCACTATAGAATCGAACAAATTATATATTTAGGTTCAGTATGACTGGAAGGGGACACTGGATATTCATTTTCCTGAAAAGTGACCAGTGGCCAGGTTACCGAAGTAAAAACTGCACCACTAATGCTTTTCTATGGGATTTTTTTAATAACGCTAATAGATGTCGCGAATGTCTATTAGCAAAGAACTTCTTCGAGAACTGGCCACTGGTCAGATTTACCGAAGTGGCCAGTTTTACCGAAATGGCAATTTTACCAATGCCCAAATTCGAGGGAGTTATTTCTTAATTAGGGTAATGAGACAAGTAAAGACAAAGGAAGAAGATGGATGAGATATTTTTTAATTAGTATAATAGTGCACAATGACAATGGTAGTGACACAATTAAGTCAGGGGATTTATTTTATTAATTAGAATAATAGACCGGGTCGGGAAACAATGAGTAAAGGGAGGCTGGTCAGTACGGGCCAACCAACGAGCAAAAAATATTTTTACTTTTATAAAGAGCTATTATAAATAAAGATGTCAATTCCTCGGCTAAGCCAGTAGAAGCTACGCCACCAATGCTTTTCAATGGGAAAATTGAAAAACACTTTTCAATTAACCAAAATTTGCACATCTGTGCCTGTCGAGTAATTCAAACATAAATATTAATATGATCTTTTCTAATCTTCAGTTATACTATTCTTTTCCACGTTCTTTTGAATGGCCCTCTTCTAGTACTTATATAACGTCCTATTGATATGTATTCAATAGTTCTATTATATCGTAATAAAGATGTTATACTTATTCATAATATAAAGTTATATAAAAGTCTCTCTAAAGATATAGGTATTTCTTATGTACATCTCATTAATAAGTAACTCATTGAGCTACTCTTTGGTACCATTAGAAACCTCTTTAGTATATCGGTACTATCCAAGCTACCACAATACATTTTCATTTTTTCAAATCTTAGGTGGGGCGGGTCTGAGCACTAGTTGATCGACTCCTAATTCATCAAAGATTGTCATTAAATGCAATTGAAGTGAAGCTGATGGTATAATTAGAGCATAAAAGCATTTATCACTTACTATCTGTGCACTCAGAAAGACGGACTAAAAAAACAGAAAAATTCTTTTGAATTAAGTCAGAGATGATTGAATAATAAAGTGTATATTTGTGTTTTATTTATTCTTGATTCTAAGCAAACAAATTCTTACATTTGGAAACTTTTATCCATTCATTCATTTATAATGACTAAAAGCTTATTTCATATTAAATATCCATTATTTAAGTCAATAAAATATAATTTTCAATTTTTATTTGGAGTTATAGTTGCTGTTAATGCAATTTATGTTTAAAATAATGAAGAATTGAATCTAATGACAAATACTTGAAGGTGTTCATACAATTTCAGATAAATTAGAGAACCATTATTATTGATTTGATTCATAGTTTTCTTTTAGTTGATTTGAAAGTAAACTTATAAATGAACGAACTCTAATTTCAAAAGCTTAGGCTAACAATGAGTTAATTTAAAGCCAATAAAGATCACGTTTTCATTTTACTTTTAAAGCAAAATTCTATGAGTTTTTTTTAGAAATAAATAGGTTTATAAAACGTCTGACATTCTGGGATTCATTTCCCCCAAAAAATACACGTGTATTATATAACTTTCAACAAGAATAAAGGAATACTTTTTGAGAATCTACACAAAAAATTGACTGCTTCTAAGATATGCTGTCATTATTGCAATCTTTTTGTAAACTCTTTTGAAATGTTACTTTTTATGGCAATAGCTTTGCAAAAATTACTTTGAGCCATCATTCATGAGATAAATATTTTGCATTGTGGGTAAATTCAATTTTTGCATCCTATTGGTCTAAATTCTAATTCGTTTTGGAACCTTAACTCAAATCATATGTTAACACGAACATTGGCTTCTCTATGCGAGAGCTTTTTGGTCAATGTTGTAAAATACTGTACATAAAAAATATATAATACGAAACTTTCTATAGACAAATATGAAACACAATTATTTAAGTTGAGATATTGAATCTGTTGATAATGGGATATAAATAAAATTGTTATTATGAAAATGCTTTTTCAGGATAAAGAGATAGAGATATAGCCATTGAAAAGATACAGAGTTAAATGAACTTATGTAAAATGATTGGTTTATTGTTAAACTTATTGTTAACTATTCTAAATAAGCTCAAATGCTGTAATCAGAGCTCGGGGCTAATGAACAGGAAACTTACAGTCAAAATGATTGAGACCTATTCACGCTATTTGTCGCTCCGATAGACACTTTTGAAATGCATATTTTTTATAAAAGAATTCTGTTAAATTTTAAGAAGTTTTCTAACCTTAAAAATATAAGACTATTCGACTGAATGCATTTCCAACTCAATGAACAATTACTTTATCGCGTTATAACCAGAGAATTGCATAATATTGATTTATAAGGTGCTCAATAATCAATGTAATATTGCTTATAAACAGCTAAATATGTAAATATATTAAATTGTAATTTAATGTTTAAAAAATTTGTTCAATTTTGAACACATTAATCACTAGTATCAGTTATTTTGCTTATCATTAACAGATCATTAACATAAGGAGTATTCATATATTAAATAATCTTATTTTCGTTTTCCTATATTTTATTAAAATAATTCTTGAAATGAATTTTAAAAATGAAATTTTATTTTGTCTATTATTATAGCCGTTTCAGTTGGAGTAAGTGTTTGGACTTTAGTCGCGATATCAGTGGAAAGATATTTCTCAATATGTGACTTAAAAAAGTGCGAAAATACAAGAAAAGCTTCTTATGTTTCTTTGATTATTTGGATTTCAATCATAATAGTGATGAGTCCGATCGCATACCAGAGTACTTTAATATCTACAAAACAAGGTTTGTATACATCTTATTAATTAAGCCATTGGTGACCATTTAGGCTCTAGCTTTTGAGTCCAATCTCAGGTATTTAAGTTTCCAGGCCTAGGCTCAGACTTGAAATTTTCAGGTTTTCAGGTTTTCAGGTTGGACAATATTAACCATAATGTATTAGCATAAGAGTTATATATAAGACGTGTACAATTAGTAATAATCTTTTATTTATTCATAACTTTTATTCTAATATACTAGACATGCGCATCGTCTAAATTTCTCGCACCCGCCCGCAAAATACCCGAAAATAAAAGCATTACAATATCTTTATTAAAGCTCAATTCAGGGGTTACAGTATTCTTTCAAATACACCATAACTAAAATTTCGACAAATTAGTAGCAGGTAATGGCCGTAATGGCAAACAATAGTTTTGATATTATATTTATCGTTCATTTTGATTTAAATTAATAAACTAATTAAAAGTTGAATTAAAAAACTTAAGTCTATTAATACTTTAGTCAATAAAAAACAAAAAATGCACAAATGTTATATGTTTTGTAAGTAAAGTGATGAGTAGGGATCAAATTTAAGGGACGAGACATTAAAAAATTTTTAGTCATTGCAAATGTAATTTTTATTCAAACTGATAAGAGAACTAACATTTAGTCAAATAATGAAATTAGTTCTCAAATCTTTTCCGAAATGATGAGAACATGACTTTGTTTGGCCAACAGATAAACTTAAGTTAAAATCTTTGGAATACTTTTATTAACTTCTATAATTAGATTTAATTTTAAAGTACACACAAATGAACTTAATTTTTAAATCACATACGCACGTATCAAACTTAACACACATAAAAGTTTTTGGAATTACATAATAAGATTTATATCATATTCAATTACAAGTTAGCGGTAAACTTTTGTAAACTTTCATTAAATTAATTCTACCGATTCAACCCAATTAACCAGATTTGGCATCTTATCAATTTTTGTATTATCCTAACCTAACAAAACTTAAGTAAATTTATTGCAGCAAAATTATAATAATGTGAAAATATTAATATAACGCATATTCTAAGCTCAAATGGATAGCTGGAAATCAATTATTTTGTAATTTTCTCAAATATTTACTTTTTCCAAAAAGAAATATAATTAACAATAAGTGGTACTGAAACTCAAATAATTTACAATATTTTTAATTACTCTAATAATTATTTTAACTAAAGTTTTGGATCTTTATTAAACATAAAACAATTTCAAGAAATTGTTTACCACAACGAACGTTTTCGTTTTCTTGAGCCAACTCCCTAATGAGAGGAGATCTCACTGAAGCCCATGTTGAAAACCAGTGAGATTTTGTTGATAACAATCATTTAAATCTGCGGAGTCGAAGAGCTATGTATTATAGTGAAGCGATAATGAGTGCTCTCATACAAGTTCAACGGTTCATAAACTATTTTTGATACCTTTATAATATGAACTTTTTTTTTTTAGACTATTAATAATACATATCTTTGTATAGTTGACCGATAGGGCTTCTAAAGGCTATAAAAGAAAAAGATAGCGATGATAGGCTTCATATTATACTTGTGTTCTCCAGAATGAAGTCTGTTGAGCCGAACCACCGATGCCGAGCCAGTGTGTATTTTATAATATCAGTCTTAATATGTCTTCTAAATTATCATTAGTTTTAATGTTTATTAAATAGTTATTTGATTGAAGTTAAAGTATTTATTATGTAATAAAATAATTTGTGCGGTGGTGTAAACCCCCAACCTTTTAAACAGCTGTACCAATGCATCTTTCGGTTGCTTTGAAACGGCTAAACATTGGCAACCTTTCAATAGTGACCATAATAAATGCATTTATCTCTCAATACATAGAAATACATAGAAATACATAGAAATACATAGAAATACATTACATACATAATTTGATAGTTAAGGAACTTTTAAAACATAAAAAAGAGAATTATTGCTAATTTCTACATCTGATTCAATTCTTTCTATAAAAATTTTTAATCGTCTTAAAGTCTTTGTCACAGAATGGCATTAATTAATCCGTACAGCCTATCATTTAGCAAAGTTAATCCATACAGAACTAGCATATGAAAATTTGTAATTCTCATTAATACAATTAATCATTTTGTTATTTCCCGACAAAGACCTCTCAAGAATAGCAGTGCATTAGAAATGTGTTATTTTTTTATTTTTTAATCACAAAAAAAGTTTAATCAATTTCTCTCAACTATACAATAACTAATATTTTTGAAATTATTTTTTATTTAAAATTCAATTTACAGATAAGTACAAGTGTCGCGAGTTATGGGCCGAAAAATCCACTGAAATCACATTCAATGTAATGCTTGACATAATTTTGCTTATTATCCCTCTGACAATAATGGCATTTAATTATACCTCTATTTGTGTGGCTCTCAATCGTCAACAACACCCACAATGTAAAAGAGATTATATTTCTAATCAAATAACAGATACTGAAAATGCTGATCCAATTTCTTCCGTAATAACAAGTGGAGATACCAAAAATGCAATTAATGATAATAATTCTGCTAATAATGTTAAGAATCATACTGTCAGAAGGCATACGACTTTCACAAGAGAAGGGTTTGTATTGTTAGTCTAGAAAATAACTGTCTAACCAGTGATTGAGATGTCCATCATATACTAGTAGAGATGTGCATTTTTAGACTTTAGACCTGGACTTTAGACTTGGACTTTAGACTTGGACTTTAGACTATGTCTAAAGTCTAATAGTTTCATAAAAGTCCAAGTCTAAAGTCCAGTACCGTACTCAGAAATTTTTGGTTGGGGCAGCAATAGGGGAAATCTCAATTTTTCCTTTCAACACTTAATAAACTCAAAATTCTTGGAGGGCCTGGGCCCCCTTGGCCCCATAGCTGGGCACGGCACTGCTAAAGTCTAAAGCTATTTTAGATTTTTAGACCTAAACAATGTTTTAAAACACGCTCAATATTTAATAATCTGGGAAACTTTTGAAAGTTTTAAACAAATATTCCCTTAATTTGTAAAGAAAAGGCAATAATAAAGAGTTTAAAATGATTTTTGTAATATGAAAAAATGAGCATTTTTCAAATAAATATCAATAAAAACAAAATTTTTGGGTCTAAAAG
Organism: Nanhermannia elegantula; assembly: GCA_034699485.1. Classification (NCBI taxonomy): domain Eukaryota; kingdom Metazoa; phylum Arthropoda; class Arachnida; order Sarcoptiformes; family Nanhermanniidae; genus Nanhermannia; species Nanhermannia elegantula. The sequence continues at coordinate 11,358 of JAQGCH010000390.1, read as the reverse complement.
TCTAATCTGAAGTCTAAAGCTTTAGACCTCATGTCTAGTCATCTCTATCATCTCTATATACTAGTATACAGAAATTGCTTATAATGTTTGGTGACATACAATCTGTTGTTAATTTGACGGAAAAATTAAGATCAATAAGAATTATATGAAAAGATTGTTTAAATTATTTAATTAATTAATTTATTTTTAAATAATAGTTATTCGCGTCGCTATCAATCACGTCAAAACTCAATAAAAAATGCTATCCGTATGTTATGTGTATTAGTGGTTCAATTTTTCATCTGTTGGACTCCGCTCTATATAATCAATACTTGGGGTTTGTTTGACACAAAACATGTAAGCTCTTATTGTATATTAAAGTCGAGATTATTTTCAATAAATGATTTCAATGATTCTGAAACAGAATAAAAGCATTGAAAACGAATGAGAGAGACCTAAAACTAACTTAAAACTTAATTTTTTTATCTTTAATCAAACAAAAAGTAAACATTTCATTGATATTATAAGAACTTAGAAAAGCATTTGGAACTTTCTAAGTTGATGAGTCCTATCAGTAGAGAACAGATTTAAAATCCTGAGCTCATAAATATGAATGCTTCCATCAATAGTAAAGAACTAGTATAGAACAGTTCTATACAGTTATTTTTCTCTGAGTTAAATATAATCTTAACTCTTATTTAACTCGCATTTCTTTAGAGATTTCAACATTTATTGAATAAAACTAACTCAAAGAATATAAAAAGTTGAATAAAGTGGAATATAGTAAGCTCATAGCTTTAACTGTATATTAATCTTTCTTTGAGCTTATGTCTGGAATGTTTATCGGGCACTAACGAATCGTAAGGGATATCAAATTTACGAAATAGTTATTAAGGCAAATATTTTAAAACAGCATTTTTTCTTGTCGTCTATATCGAGACAAATCTAATCCAAATTAAGTCGATTGTTATTAATAAAATATATTTAATTGCAATTAAATATATAAACAATTGTTAGATCGTTTTGGGATCATTTCAAGTGACTCACAATTCTATCAATAAATTACTTTTAAGAAAGAATTTTGAGGTTTAAAAGAGCTCAAGACTCAATAATCTCTGGATAATCTAATTTTTTCCATAGAAAAAGAAATATAATGAATTGCAATACAGAAAATACTGCACACACAGTAACTGTTAATATAACTAAATGTAAAAAACCACTTATCTTCTAATCAAAGCTTTGAATTAATACTAATATTATGAGACAAATTGTGAATATCCACAGGAATTAGGAAAAGTATAAATGGAAAATAAAATATTGTATCTGTTTCTTAATTCTATGCGATCAATATATAGCCCAGGGTAGGACTAGAACCTAATCAATTGAACCCTAGAGCTCTTACGAATGTATCTTTTTTTAATTAAAACTATTGATAATTATAAATAATTTCAAACAGTAGTCGTCCTATTGCTGTATTATTAAAGGTCTACAACTCCTACGACTGGAATAATTCGTGTCATAATTCAATATTAATTCATTTTGGAAATAATTTTAACAAATGAATTACTGAATAGTATGCCTTTAGCAAAAATATTTAATTATTTGATTTTCTTCTACTTCTTTACAATTAGTTATATTCCGTCGTTGGCTCTACTGGTGTATCGATCGCTCATTTATTAGCTTATTGTTCATGTTGTACAAATCCAATCATATACTGTTTTATGCACACCAAGTTCAGAGAAGTATACATTTTTAATGAATAAACTCATAATTTTCTATTATAAAAGTGAAAAACTTTTATTTTGTTTCAAAATATATTTTGGATTAAATGAAATATTTTTTTAGCACTAAATATGACAAATATTTGTTTAATAATTGTTTGAGAGAGAAAGTATGAATTTATAATAGAATTCCTTGAGAATATTTCCTTTGTTAAGAGATAATTAAATTTTATTGACAGGCATTACTCCGAATGTTAAGAAGACGACTATTTCGTAATAATAGTAGTGTTTATTATCCGAATATTTTCAATAATGAATCGAACACACAGACATCCAGCAGTCGTAATGACATTTCTATGGCTTTAGTCGCTGCCTGTATTGAGAATCATAAGCGCAAATATTAATTGTTTGTTGTTATTTAGAGAGTTATATTACGTAATACCTGTATATAATCAATTGTTTCGCTATTTATTAATAAAATACTTATTTTAAATTTTTACTCAACTTTCTTATTCTGTAATTCAATTCCAGAGACATTTAATATACTAATTGTATTGATATAAATAGAAATAAAATGAAAGAAATTTCATAAGAGGATCAAAATAAGAGCCTGTGTTTGAAAACAGCTTTATTAATGTGAGTCTTAATCTCATATTTCTCTAATTTGTTAGCTCTGAGTATATTTGTGTTAATTAATGTTTTTTACTGTAACTAATGCTACAAATGAATAGTATTCTAATTAAATTTTTTAGCGTATATTTTAATAATCAACTTTTCAGCAATTTTTCATTTCAATATTCTTCTAAAAATATTATTAAATAATACATCACTTTTCAAGGATTGACAGGATTAAAGTTTATCATTTGATAATCCTTTGCTTAAACCTAATGTTGTGAATGATTGGTATAATTAATAAAGATTTATTGGCAAAGTTTATTTGAAGTTAACCTTTTGCCAGTTTTCAATTGTGAAATCCTTTATTTTTGCTGCACAGCTAAAAGTTCCACACAATGGGACACAATGTTTCTGTTATTCCGGTGCTTTTGAACTTGTAATCTTCTATACTATTAAGAATGCTGATCTATCTCTCTGTCTGTGTTTCGTCCAATGAGAGTTCAACATGTATTATACATGTACATTGTCATAGAAATGCATACTTACTTGACTACCATTTTATATAATAGATGGAAGGCATCGCTATCTACTAAGACATAATAAACAATATAAATAAATACTATAACGGGTTTGAAAACTAAATCATAATTAAATTAAATATAATTAGTTAAAAATCTGCGAAGCAGCGGGTGCTTCTAGTTATTTATCATTTGTAAAGATTCCAGGCTACTCTGTGCTTTATCGCCACTACGACTATAATAACTAAAGCCCGGAATTTCAATTATAAAAATATTTTTGCGGTTAAAGATAATTTTCTAAACTCTAGTATAAAAACGAATCACATAAATAGAGTTCATTTTTTTATAAATCAATATAAATAAATATAATAAATATTTGAAGGATTAGTAAATGAAAAATATTTAATTTAATATTTCGCACTTAAAAATTTGCTGTAGTTTTTGTATGTAAGTATGTATTATCTGTGTGTTATATGCACAAGATATTATCTACACTGGATATTATTCTGGGTATTATAAGTGAATATTTGCTTACAAATATGAAAACAATTTCGAGCTAAACCCACCCGTTCACGAGATACGCCTTTTTTGTAAATATTTTCAGGGTTGTAATAATAACCATAATAACAAATCATTTTAATTCATATTAACTTAGAGACACATTAGTGTTAGCAAAGCCAAGAATAGTCACATACTTTTAATGCGTGCATCACTTATTGTGTGCCTTGCATTAAATCAACAATTTCACGTTAGGTCTTTACGTATTTTAATTAATTTAAAGGTTTCAAATATTTTCAATCATAACGTTGTCACAATTGAAAAAATTATCAGATCTTCACTGGAACCCTAAGTGAACTGAAACGATTACTCTATATATTCACTCTTATACTCATTAAGGCAATGATTTTTCTAAATCAATGAATAAAAGCCCTACTGTTATCTTCTCATCATTTTTCACTTATAATGCACTTTTATTGGTCTCTTTTATCTTTCAATACTGCCTAATAATAATCTTAAATAGATGTATCTTAAGCTCATTTTTCAAGTAGTGATAGAAAACGCTGCAAATATTAACCCCAATCCCATTCCAATCCCATTGAAGACTTTTATGACTACTGTGTAAATCTTTTTTAAAGTCGCGATATTTCTATGTTCTCAAGTTTATGCGATACTAGTGTTGTACTGAACCGTATAAGACCTACAATAAATCAATATAAAACAATTTATAATATACTGTAGGTATAAAAGGCTCTTTTTATTATGTCATTGAAGAATATATGTCTCAATAACAGATTCAATTATTAAGCTTGAGTCAACTCATTTACACAGAAATCCCATTAGAGTAAAAGGAATCTGTTTTTTAGTGTGAACTAAATACTCCAGTAATCAGAGATAATGATTCTATTTTAAGAAAAGTTTAGTTTTAACACTCGAGTTAATTCAATATCGGTCCTTTTTATTAAGAAAAAATTATTCTAAATTTAGTACTTATTTGTCAATATTGTTTTCCATGAGCTCGAAAACTCAGAGCCTGAGCCTCTAATAAGCTCCTCGAAGCCTAGCCTCACATAATGCGCAACATTTTGAATGATTGACTTCTTTGAGATGAAATACTTTTTTCAATCATTCATTTGTTTATTTTAAAGTTTAGATGTGATATAAATTCGAATAAAACAAAATATTAAATTGATATGAATTTTATTGTAATTTTTAGTAAATGTTCTTCAGGCTCAATAGGTTGAGCATAAGCCTAAGCCTAATGTGTCTCCTTATGTTACGTTACGCTGATTAGGGTATGTAGGAGTCAAGCGTTGGTGTAATCTAAGCGTGACTTATGAAGGTAAGAGTGGTTACGCATTTGTGAAAATTTCACTTTTTTCAATTAACTAACAAATTGTGTGATAAATCTTTAGTATTAATTTGAAAAAAGTAAAGTTTTGTAAAATCTATAAATAATCTGACAATTTTTGTTGAAACGTGAGAACAGTGCGAGCTTGAGATTAACATTTTGTGATGAACTTGAGCTTGAGCTTTGAGCTTATATAAAAAAATTTTCTTTAAATCCAATTTTTTATTCAAATATAACATCAATTAGAACAGCAGTCATTGATATGACAGTAAAATTTTCACCTTATTTTAGTCTAATTTTAAGGTAATTTATTTTTCTGAAAGGTTTAATGTTTGTGTGGTTCTTAAATTCTACGAAAAGTTTGGTTTTGACTGGTTTTAGTTAAAAGAGAAGCTCACTTAAGCTCACTGCTGTGAGCTTGAGCTGGGACAAGCTCAGCTCAGCTCAGTTCAAGCTCAAGCTCGAGCTTGTCTTTTGCTCTACACTACTAATAACTATTGAAAAGAATTGTTATTAATGTTTTTATATTAAATACATTCAGAGCAATACCTGTGGTCTCAAAGAAATTCAGAGAAATTAATAAATCCAAATAAAACATTTGTGAGACAAAAATACTGATAAAATTTTGATAATGGGTTTGAAAAATCTTGGGTATGGGTTTGACTTTTTGAAAGCTGGTTGGGTTTGGGTGGGTATGGGTTTGAAATTTTCTAACTTTTCCTTCACTACTGTACACATGTATTACATATATAAAAAAAATTGAGACAAAGCATTTTTAAGCAAAATTTTATACATTTATAATAAACACACGTAACAGGTTATTATTGGTACAGTTTTAAAGAATATAGACATAGAATTGCAAAAATCATTGAATAACTGTTTAAAATAAATTACAGTAATTTGTAATAAAAAAATTCTTTATATCATGGAATGCGGACTTGACTCTCAAGTAAACGCTCGGTATCCGAGCATGAGCTCGAGCGAGCTATTAATTTTCCACTTGCATGAGCAAGAGCTTCACGCGTCAGATTACCCTCAAGTGCAAGCAGTGTCAGAACATCTATTCCTGAGACCAGTTATATCTAGTGAGTAAGTTTTTTTTCAAGTTTCGTATATGTGTTATTTGGTTTTATAATTTGTTGTTTATTCGTTAATAAATTGATTACAAAATTGGTTTTATGTGTATATCTGTTTTCATATTTTATTTACTGCCAAATTGCTAACAAAGAGTCAGCGGTCAGTTGGGTTCTGTAAAAAATAAGTCTGAAATATGATTTTATTTCGTTGAAATTTATATAACGGAATCCTCTTTTGCTTATATTTGTGTTTTATTTGGTTTATTTTATTTAACGAAAAAAACTCAGTTATATCTAATTTAATTTTAAAAATAGATTAAAAATAAATAACTGTACACTATCTATAGTACTAAACTTAAATATTTTTCAATGTAACGTTACTATATGAGGGAATGTGGGTAACATAGGTAGGATGGAGTCAGGATAATGCTAATTTAGCTTAACATAATTTATGGATCACGCCTAAGCCTATAGAGCTCAGACAGAGCCTAGGCTCAAAACCCACCTAGCCTGAGCCTGAATCTGGATTCAAGACCAAGTGCCTGTGCCTCCGATCCTCATATTTATCAAAAGAATGTCAAAAATGTGTTCCAATAAGGCTAACAACTATGTCAGGCAAAAATATTAGAATCTGTTTATTGCAGAAATAGTATGTTTTGAGTTAGAACTTTATAACACTTACCTGAAAATAAATATGATACTACTTTTTATGCTATTATTATTTTCAGTAGTTTTAAGTTTGATTTAAAGTGATTTTACAGCTCAGAAAATTCTTATCTCAGGCCTTTAGGTTCGGAAATAAAACTTCGCACAAAGAGTACACGTACTGCTTTTGATTTCATTTATCAACTCTAAAAATAAATTTTTTCTCAGGAAGCAATTTCATAGTGCTTTTACTTACAGTATGTCTAATATAACAAGGCTTGGGGCCAATGAATTATTTCACAAGTAGTGTTACTGCCTCTCAAGACTTTAAAATCTTGAGTTTCTATATATTTTAAGTCTTCTTTTGACTCAAGATTGATATTAAATCTTGAATTTAAATCTCAATATATTTTGTTTCTATTTTTGAATTCTATTATTTATTTGAAAGAATTCATTTCAAATGGGATGCAATAAACAAAATTCGCACAGAAATGTGTGTATTGAATATTTTGAGATATTTTATATATAAAAGTATTGAATTAAGTTTTAGTGTATGTTAAATCAAGCGTTTAAACATTAAAAATTAAATATAGGTGACCCCTCACCCCTTTGAGTAGAAACGAGGGTCAACACTAGTCCTAAGTATTGGTAGGCTCTAATATTTTTTGAATTTTTTTATCTATTTTTGTCTAATGCAAGTATTACTAATACTAGTATTAATACAAAAATAATGTTTCTATAAATTGATGTCTTCTATTCAATTTACTCTCGTGAGTAGTGATGGACATAATCTCGATCTTAGCTTAGCTTGAGCTTAATTATTTGAGGTGAGCTTGTATAGAAAAATTTCAGTTATTATACAACCTTTTTAAGGTACATGAAAGCATATTCTATTGTTTAACTCAAAATATCTGATGTATTCTCACGTGTATCAGATCAAAAACTTTCTAAAGTAAATAATTATTAAGAAATACTCTACTTTTTTAATCCTAAAGCTCGAGCTTAGTTTTTGCCCTTACTATTTGTGAGTCAATTAAATCAATTTATACTCAAGTTTAAGGTTTCGCAAGAAAAATAATTTCCCTCTACTTTCATGTTTTGAACTTTATTTTTGATAAAAAAACATTTTATTCTATAAATCTTTAATTTCTAAGTTATATTGAAAGAAATTTTGAAAATTTTTAGATTTTATTTTCATGCTTAACATTATTTTTTAAGTCTATTCAAAACTCTTTGTCCAATAACTACTTTATCACTTGCTGTTATTGAAAGCGTAAACAAAAGTTGTGAACAATAATAAGTGTTTAGAATTAAATAACGAAACACTTGAGGGGAAAGCAAGTTTGGATTCGAGAACAATTCAATGCTCAAAATTCCGTCAGAAATCAAGAATAGTATTGCGCCGATTATGACGTACTTCGATGACTGAGAAGGTCTGTTTTGATAGAGAGCTAATGAACGCCAAAACATTGTCAGTATGAATAAGAAATAGATCGGAACTATTATCGCAAAAACTCCTAAAAAATAAAATAAAAGAAATGACAAAATTTACTATAAATCTCAACTAATATTTCAAGAAGTTTTAATAAATACTGTATAACTGTATTTTTTGAATTTATCTCAACATTTATCAGTCGTAAATGTCTTAATTATAGCATATTCTTATCTATTATTAAACTTTGTTTACAACTAATAATTTTTGAAATAATTAAGAAAAATATGTTTATGCACTTTATGTTAACAAAATTGAGGCAATTTTGCTATTTTTATACAACTTGTGGAAATAATTGAAAAATAATAATTAGAATATTTACCAGTCAAGTGATTGTATAGGAATATGTAATTTCCGAAAGCGATCGGCAAACAGTAATATCCAAGTATTTCTTTTTTAAGAGGTTGAAACCCAATTGCATTTGCATAACAAAAATGAGTTAAACAGAAGGCGATCATACCAAAGAATACACCAATAGAAGTGTTCTGCCAAACAAGGCAAACATCACCAGCCATGGATGTAATTAAGCCATAATAAATCAATTTTGCATAATTATTCTTCAAACCATTGAAATAATATATTGCAGTCGCTAACCATAGTATTGGCGCTATTTTTAAAATAGCCATAGTTATAGTGGGCTCACCAGCAGTTGAATATTTAAAATAAGCCAAAACTAAAAGAACAAATGGGCCCAAAATTAAGCTTAAATTACGATTACTTTTTGATTTAGCCATAATTTAATTAATATTAATATTATTTCAATTTTACTACTCTGGAAATAGTTAAGTGACAAATAATATCTTTCTATAGCTTGGTTTAGTTCAAGGATAGCGAAAGAAAATACTAATAGGAAACACGATATTTAACTATAATTTGAAAGATACAGTAACATTATATTCACTGTTATTATGGTATCAGACATTAAGTTGAGTGGATTCAGGAGCAAAGTCTCATTATTGATAAAATAAACCTCAATAAGCAAAACCACAGTGAATCTTAACTTCTAAGGAAATTAAAAGGAGATTCATTAAAAGGAAATTAACATACAAGAAAAAAATAACAGCACTACAAAATCTTTAATATACCTTAAAATCCCATAGACAACACGCACTCATAGATAACGCACACCACTTATTTTCTTAAAGTTTTCACTTTATTATTAGATAACTAGTTCTTTATAACGCTTTATAACATTTTCTCAAGATTTTCACTTTTTTCATTAGATAACGCGCGCGGTGTATATGGGATTTTAGGGTAAATATTTTTTTCTTTAGGAAATCCTTTCCTTTCTATGATACTTGTCTTACATAATTGTAACATTGTATTTAATATGTGGATAAGTAGAGAAGAGATGTACTGTATTTCATCATTTAATTTGATATGGAAGTGTATCGGGTGAAAAGGTATAGTAAATGGTTTTAAATATCCAAAATAGTTCTCAATGAAATTGTAAAACATTATAAGTGAACTGGCCTTAAATTGAACACCTCACCTTCAACATAAAATGACCTTAAATTATTGAAAATAAATGTTAATCTAATTATATTAAATTATTTTCATTATTATACACTTCTTTTCACCCAAAAATACGAGATTATAATATATTACTTTTCTGCATAGTTTTTATTTTAATAGACTTTAACTAATATAATGTTTGAAATATAAATATATGATTAGTATATGAGTAACTGTGATCATCAAAAAAGATTAGAGAAGATGTTATCAATGAAATACTCAATGTTAATGTTAAAAAAACACAAAAATTTGAGTTCGGATCTTGAATTTATTGATATCTTAAGTGATAACATATTTAAAGATTAACTCAACATCAGTTCTGAGCTCAAATCATTGGATTTTCCATCAAAATTCTCATTATATGACGTGTTTTTTATTTATAAACTCAAGTTTATCACAAAAATATACCCTTTTTCATAGTTAAGTTTTTTAAGTTATAACAAACTATTACTCAGTTTTAAGAGTATAGTTGTCCAAAAGAAAATGCTATACACAAAAGTATATATTTTAAAATTGCAGTATTTTTGGGTGAAAAGAACTGTACGACTATAATATATACATTATTAGTGATGGGCATAAGCTCACATAAAGTGAGCTTTAGCTTGAGCTGGGACAAGCTTAAGCTCGAGCTTAGCTTTTGCCCTTCGCTAATAATACGAATGCAGGTGAAATGAGTGATGGACACGCTTTCGCTCCATAAAATTCAAACGCTCGGATGTTGTCCATCACTTAATACATCCCTAATAGAATTTTATTTAAACATATTGAATGTAAATATGATGACTGCAAGAAAGTGCTAATTATATTAGAGCTACAAAGAATCAATTGTTTCTAAGACTAAGTCACAAATTAATTAGATTAAGATTTAAACTCATAATCATTAGCACTTTCTTTAAATGACTTTCAGTGCATTATAAGATAGTTTAATAGTTAGTTATAATCATTATTACTGTAGTTTGAATGCAATCAAATCAATTTAAGGGTTCTTTTTTTCTCATCACAAATTAATTGAAGCAAATTAGACATTTGCCAAACGTTATAACGTTTCGAATGCTAATTACAGGCATTCATCATCAGTGGCCTTTACTTTTCACTAACATATAGTTAGTTTGAGTTCACAATTAAAAATGATATCTGTTGTACGAGGAGTTTCAAAAAGTTCTCAGCCTAAGCTAGAATGGGTTGTGGTAAAAAAATTAAATGCCTCTATGCTTTAATATAATCTATCATAAGTTTAACATAATTGTGATATCTTGTTTGGATGCGTCTAATATGGTATGAAAAGTAATTTTCTGGAAGACCCGATAAACGTCATATTTTTGGGTAGAGATTTTAAATGTGTAAGGACCGGGTGTGTAAGAACCCCGGTTTATACCATTTCACTGAAATTTTTTCGGTGGTAGGATATTAGTAATAAACGCAATCACTTAAACAACTTAACTCAGTTATACGCTCACTCTCTGAGAGAGCATATAGTCATACAACAGACATTACCAAATTAGATGATGAGTTAGACTTTATACAAGATATTTTAACTAATAATAATTACCAAAAAGAGTATTCAAGAGTATTCAGTATTCAAGAGCACTAATAAAATATATACTGAAGACAAGCAAAGTTCGCCAAATACAAAGAGTGGTCAAAAATTATTGTCTGAGTGAAAACAAAATGATTAGCGATAATAATAAAGTTGTAAGTAATGTTGTTTATAAGATCTCGTGTAAAGAATGCAATGCTATATATATATAGGGAATACCAAACGAGAATTAAAATCACTAGGTAATCAACATAAGAGAGCACTTAACAGAACAAATCGCATTTCAGAAATAGCTGACCTTTCGAAAGACACAAAACAGATCATAAGTTGTAACACTAACAAAAACGGTGTCCAAAAATAACTGTTATAAAATATTTGAAGACATAAGCATTTGAAACAAGACCTCAAAAG
>JAQGCH010000389.1:0-24437 GCA_034699485.1 Nanhermannia elegantula | reverse complement strand
TCTGTGTGTGAGACCATCATTATAAGTGCCATCATTTGCAAATATATCTTCGCAACTCTTTTTGATTATTACTTAAATCTTATTTTGGTAAGAATTACAAAAGTTCTAAATTACAAATATTCTAAATTTCAATTAATCTGTTTCTCAATTAAAAATTATTCATTTTTATGCAAAAACTGCTCTTCTATTATAACATAAATTAATTTTCTTTTACTATTAATATGAATTACATTATTGAATAAGTTTCAAATTTTGGATACAGTTTATAGCATTAAGTGATTTAAGTAACTGTAAAGTTAAGGTCATTTTATAATTATATGCATTAAAGCAAACTTTGTTGTAATGAGAAAATTATATTTTTTAAGTGAAAAGTTTATAGATTTGAATTTATTAGAAAAAATAAAACTGTTTGTCGAGTAATAATGTAATTCCATAGCATTAAATTCTAATTTAACTAAAGCTCATAAAAAAGATTAGTCAACATTTTGAAATTTAATGTCCATTTAATCAGATGAGCTCTTGAATAGCAATGCAATTACGAGATGTTCTCAGATGTCTAACCATAACATGTCATTATTGTGTAGATTTTATTTATATAGAGTATCAATTTGTCTAATTTGTTGTTAGTTTGTGACAATACAATCGCATAATTAAATTCCGAAAAATTAATAATGCATGTGAGTAATTCCCATAAGAATTAGATGCATGTCTTCCCTACTGACATAAATTTTATAGCGTGACAAAGCAAGCAATTGTTTCAGCTGATTTACCTTTATATTAATAAGTCGATCAAATAAGTTAACATCCGTTAAGATAAGTCAGATTTTCAATCATGAATCATATCAACTATTAATCTTAATATACTTTGCAATTTTTTAAAAATTTTAAAAAATAAGATTTTGATTTTATATGTATTAATAGTATCACAAGAAATGCATTAGAACTAAATTTTAATTTTAGAACTTAAAAAATTTTTAGATCATTACAGTTTAAATTGATTATTGATTGAAATTTATATTACTTTAATAATACAGGTAATCCATTAAGTGGTTAAAAGCTTTAAAAGACAATAAAGTATGAATTGGCTGCGTATTGTCTGCGTGGCTTCAATAATAGGGGTAAGTAGGCATATGGGACTTGATCTTTGAGATGTCTATATAACCATAATTTTAAAGCAAAAATGTAACGCAACGATGAATCCGAACGAAAAAATCACGTCTGCTAATGAATGGATTGATTAGCTTTGAACGTGAAAATAGTAATTTGAGACTTCCTTAAAAAATTATGTTTATAGTTGATTAACCCCATCGAGTCCTTGATATAATAAAAGTTGCACAAGTTGATGCTTCAACAAGCATAAGACTGCCTAAGAGTCAAGGGCAGGATATGCTTTTAGCCTCAAGTGGCAGCTTCTCTATCCATAATATTTCTCAATCTTTTCTTTTAATGCGGTTTAATGTTCCGTTTATTTTATAAAAATTACTTTATTATTTCGTTTTATTTAATTGCATTAGCAATTAAAACCATCTTTTATCTCAATTATCTAGCGTTTACATTTACCCTCTCATTGTTGCAAAATTTACCCATGAGTTAACATTTTACATTTACTCTAATGTTATTGTAGTCTTTTGTTTATTTTAATTAAATCTTGAACTTGTATTTTGTTGATATGAAATGAGTTTTATTTTGAGAATATCTTGTTCTTCATCTTTAAAAGACAAGCGCATTATACAGGTATACCGTTAGTCGCTGACTATATTACAATTCATATCAAATAAATCAAAATTTCTAACCATTTTTATTTAGTTTTAAGCATATAATTAAAAATCGATAAAAAAATTGATAAAATTTGAAAAATATTTATGCAAATATTTAGTAAGTAATCCCGTTATAAGTAATAAATAGTAAACGAAAAACAATTTGGAATTAAAAGATTACAATCATTGAAACTAAAATTATATTCATTAAAGAGGCTATAAATATGCATTACTGATAACTAATCAATCTATGCGTCGATTTAAAGTTGAATGGGTTGTTTACATGTATGAGTAATGACAGGTGCCGAGTGCCTAGTGGTACTTCATTCTAGAATAGTGGTACTTGATTCACCTGCAGCTCCTACTGCCTGCTGATACACTGCCCGGGGCATGATTCTCACCATTATGTAAGAATATCTAAGACTTATATGTAAAGGTCGAGTCAAGTATTCAGCCAAACATTTTAATACCCCCATAGATAGCTCCTCCTTCTTGACCGAATGCCGAAGGGATGTTTTCAAAGGAGGGAAGAATGGACTTCCTGCTCAATATAATATTTTATAATAAAGCGCACATAAGTTAACTGCAATATGTGTTTAGATAGATATAGCTATACATGAATTACATGGAATTCCATTGATTGCAACAGTTAAACACTTTGATTCACTCACGTTCTAATAAATGATATTCTGCTTCCCATTATATTTCTTAATAGAAATCGCATTCATTTAATATTTTAAATGCACGGAATAGTCATCCCGTGACATACGAAAATGGTTTTAGCTTTATATTAATGGTTAAGTCAGCTTTAGTTACGCGTAAAATATGATTTTACCCTTAATTTTTTTTTATCATTGATTACTTAAAAGAAAAATGTTATTAAAGATTGTTTAGAAACAAACAAAATAATATTATGTTTTTAAGCCTCACGAAATACCATTAGCAGCATAAGACGCTGCCAGGCTTTAGATACACGGATCAATTATGACCTTTTGGCTCTAAATAGTAACACTTGTTTTATTGTTACTTTTAGTACCTTTAATATGTTGAAAGTTTAGACAACCAGTAGCCTAGAAATGCTCATTTTGCAAATTTTTAACCATTGTATTTAACTCATAATAGTTAGTGCTATGCAATGAAGGTCATGAAAATGTGGATGCAAACAATCAGCCTGAAAAAATTGGAGCATCACTTGACGTACATCCGGATGATGATTTACTAAAAGCTGAAAGTCAAGATGCTATTGAGCATCAGTCCTATCCACAACACCAGGTAGTTATTTCTTGTTTTCATGAATATCGTGCCCAAAACTACTATTAAATAAAACAAATTTTAATGCATATCATTTACATTAAGGGACAATATGATAGCGTACAAAGTGGTGCAATGCCACTAAATATGCACAATTATATTCAAGCCTCACCTTCAAAACATGATGGCATTGGTATCCCTATACCAGTTCCACTACCACTGCCAGTAAGGCCCGGACAGATAATACTGCCGAATGGGCCTCAACACAAAGGACCGCACGGGCCTCCGTTTGGTGGTCCACCTTCTGGCCCACAGCCTGTATATCCAGGAGCGCCTTTGCCTAAGCATGGAGGCTATCCGGTAGAAAACAATTATGTCGAATACGGACCGGAAATGCATCCACAGTCACAACAATTTCAAGGCAATTAATTCATTCTTAACACATTATATATACTATTATCAAATGCCAGTACTGTATATATATATTATATAATAAATATGTTAATACATAATTAAAATTTTTCTTTGATAAAAGAGTCAAATTTGAATTACATTAATATAATTTACATATGAATTATTTAATTATTAGGTGTAGCAAACCCGCAAGGAAACGATCCGTGGCCGCTACCGATGCCGGAAATGCCTAAAATTGTTCATTTGGATGTTAAGTGTGAAAAAAATCTGATGAAAGTTGCGATTGAGTTCGATAAGCAGTTCAATGGAATTATATTCAGTAAAGGACACTATAGTTACGGAAATTGCGTTCATTTGCCTGCGGGTTCGGGTCGAAACAGCATCTTCTTTGATATTTCTATTAATAGTTGCGGCACAACTGGTAATACTCAGAACGGACTTTATGGTTATGGCTCACAGAGTGGTAGCGGAACATTCTTCGAAAATACAATTGTTATTCAATATGACTCACAAGTGCAAGAAGTATGGGATCAGGCGAGGAAACTTCGGTGCACGTGGCACGACCAGTACGAAAAAGCGGTCACTTTCAGACCATTCCCAGTTGATATGCTCGATGTAGTGCGAGCTGATTTTGCTGGTGATAACGTTGGCTGTTGGATGCAGATCCAGGTGGGCAAAGGCCCATGGGCCAGTGAAGTGGCCGGCATTGTCAAAATTGGTCAGACTATGACTATGGTGTTGGCCATTAAAGACGATGAAAACAAGTTCGATATGTTAGTCAGAAACTGCATCGCTCACGACGGAAAACGAGCTCCTATTGAATTAGTTGATAGCATAGGATGTATTGTTAGACCTAAATTGATGAGTAGATTCACTAAAATCAAAAACTTTGGATCCAGTGCTAGTGTGTTGTCGTACACACATTTCCAGGCATTCAAATTCCCCGATAGTATGGAAGTTCACTTTCAGTGCACAATTCAAATCTGTCGATTCCAATGTCCAGAGCAGTGCACTCAACATCAGGGACCTCCTGTTGATATCGTTAACCTATATAGTGGTTCGGGTCAAAGCAATTTTCATTCAGTTGGAAAACCAAGAGAAGAACGAGACGTCGAAAGACAAATCATTGCGAGCACTACTTATAAACACGACTCAACTCAAGTTGGCTTAAATAGAATAATACAAGTCGTTTCAGCAGGAGATCTGTCATTCACTCTCCAGAACGAAACACTTCCTTTACTTTCAGAAACAGCAGACGAAAGTGATATAATATGTATGTCACTGATTGGCTTCACCGCATCGCTAGTAATTCTTGTAGTAATTCTCCTAATTTCGTGTCTATTTTCTGTATTTCTTTGCTTAAGGCAGAGATCCTTAGAATCTAATAACAAATTGGCGAATATGTCATTTTCCTATGATATGAGAACATTTCCCAAACAATCACACGTACAAATTACAAAACGCTGATTAACGCAACACTTCATTTAAATTATAAATTAATTACTTGTCGTCATTCCCATAGTAAAGCTCAAGTCATGTTTTCACTCTTTTTTCACCCACCACTCAATTAATAATAAATAATAATTACGAAACAGTCAACAAATTATTATTCATTCCTGTATTTTAATCGATTAACAGTTTAATTTATTTTTCACTATTCTATTGACCCTAAAACAGCCCATAAATACTCATATTTTCATAAAAATCGTATTTTATTTTTTAGTATTCAAAGTATGCAACATTTGCAATCATACAAAATAATGTGCCTAATCGTGTCTTAAATAAGTTTAACTTTAATTTGTTTTAATAGCATCACTAGATATTAGCCTAATCTTCTCTTAATTAGACATAAATTTTGCAAACTTTTCTTTATTTGATAGCGAATTAACTTTACTTAAGTTTTGTTACTTTAAATGTTGAAACAGTACTTATTTGTAATGTAAATATTTTTAGGCTTTATATTTTGTATTGATATTTACCAATTATTGTTATTTAATTGTATGATAAGTTAATAATTAATCGCTAAAAATATTTCATATTTGTTAATGTCAGTAAAATTGAACCATAGGTTTATTACTATTTTGGTGGCCAGTGGTCAGCGCGGTTTGTTATTAAATATTTAAATTTTTGTTTCTTCGACTATATATTAATATATGAATAATGAATCGATTTTCTTTGAACTTAATTATTTTTTAGTTATTTAAAATTTAAAAACCATCCTTTCCTGGATTTACTCGAAGCAAAGATCACACTCTAAAGATTTTCACAGCATTATTATAATAAAGCAAAAATGTGAAAAACTTACTATTATTTTTAAGCGCCAATAACTAATATTTGTGTAAAAAATTATTCAATATTTGGATATCAATCTTAAATCAAGAGCTTATATCGCGAACAAAGAAAGCTGAATAATTGAAATCATAATTTAAATTAAATAAAATTTTATGATTTAAAAATGTAAAACACGCCGATATACTAATTAATGCTAATGAGGGATATCGGCCGCACTGACAATCCCTCCGCCGCGAAATAATACAAAACTCATAGAGAGAAGACTTTTTTTAATTATTATTTAATTTAATTGAGGTTTAAATATAATTATAAACTAAACGAACTTTGCAAAAACATTTGTCTTTTTATACAAGTTATTAGAGATAAAAAATATTTTCATCAATAACTTTTCATTAAATTTTTGCTTATGTTAACTCTTAGTCTACAAAATTTAATCAGTGGTGCGATTACACCATCACACCATCCGATATCTGACAATATAAACAATACAGATTAGCTAAAGTTTCTTTGTGAGACATTTTAGGCTATTTTCAGTCCCTTTACTAGGATTTCTGGTCTGAGGGGCTATAACTTGAAAAACCTATTATATGATATAGAACTTCATAAGCTTAAACCATAATAATTAACTTAACAGGTCAACACATAATTTCTCAAATTCTTCGAGGTTGCTATAGCCCATTGCTAGATAAATTTCTGAATACTACAGTACAATACGTTTTATAATAGTGGTAGAATTGATCTCTTGCTACGTAAACGAAATAAAAATTTTAATATTTTGATATCTCCTTCTTATCACTTAAAATTATTTCTTATCATGACTAATGTTTTAAATAATTAGTGACTAATGATTTGCTATTTGAATATTGACTGATAACTTATCAGTGATAAGCAATCATTATTGATGTGATCGATTAGACTAGTGGTCAAAGGCATAGAGCATATAGATTCCCGTCCAAGGAGGTTCAATTTTTTTCTAATATTTTACATAAATGAGTTCAAATTGTACTCGTTTTTTGATCATTTGCATACTACTCGTTTAAAAGGAATACTACTCTATTGAAAAGCATTGTATAGTGGTATATTTTACTTAAATTAATTTATATCAAATTCCAAACAGAATAATCTCAACTTTTAATTTAATTATGAAAGATTGCTTATCAGTTCAGTTCATCTCTAACTAAATGAGATCAAATTTTAATTAGTTCTTTATATAAGTACTTTATATTTTTTTCTTTTATTCATTCATTCATTCATTTTCGGGCCCGGAGTTAAACCACGAATTCTTTCTTTTGATAAAAATTAATTTCTTAACAAAACTGATTTACTTTATTGAAAGTGAATTTGAATAATTGATAAAAGAGATCGTGTTTTAACTTTGATGACTACAATTAAATCAATAATAACTTGAAACTAATAGCTGTGATTTTGGAATCATATAATCTTTAAATCATATTAATCTATATGTTTTTTAATATACAAAAAATAAAATTCGATATACCATTGAAATGAAAATGAATTAAAAAACGTCTAACCTTTAAGTGTGTTATAGGTTGAGAGTTGAACCTGTAATTTAATACAATTCTTTGAAAGCTGTCAAAAAATGAAACACAAATACTCCCTATTACTAAATCTAGAAAAACATCACTGTATTGTACCGATTCGTCTAAAAAAGTCAACTAAAGAGAAATTTTCGAAGTGTTGATCAGAGCTAATTTAAATTTACATTAAAATCAATTTAAAATTTACAATTTTACATAAACTTTGTCATTTTATCAAACAAATAATTAAGAATAAAAACTAAAATTATTAGTAGATTTTTTTTTTTCAATTCATTTTTTTAATTAATAAAAATTGTATCATTTATTTGGGTTTAAATTAAAATAACAATATATTTATTTATGTTTGATTACATGTATGGTTTCGTTTCAAATAATTATTAATATCGATAGAGTTTTTTTAATAAGTTCGATGAAAAAGTTTTTACCATATAATGAGAGTCTTATGCCAATCATAATTTGCTTATTCGTTTAAACAGTGAGAAACTATTTGTGGAAAAATTTGCAAACACTACTGTGTTATTTTTGAAATGATATTTTAAATTCAAATTTTCATTGTGTAACCAATAAATTTAAAATGAAATACATTTTATCTGCGTTTCTGTTTTTTATTTTAATCTCTGAAATATATTCAGAAGGCAAGTATAAAATTCCTGTATTTTTGAGTACTTTTTGATTATAAAAAAATTGTTGGACAGACGAAATCATTCAAATAAAAAAGTTGAGAGAAGAACTTCTTAATAGACGCAAATATGATAAGATGAGTAGACCTGTGAAACAACATCAAACACCTACGTGGCTAAGAATGTCAATAACTGTTGTGCATTTCGCAGATTTAGTAAATATAATTAATTATAAATATTTGTATTCAATAATAATGCATACCTGAAGCCTGTTCTGAACTCATGATAAACGCCTACTTATTCTTTAGGATATTATTAACCACGTACTAACAACTGAGGCCTGGCTTAGAATGGTATGTACTCTACTTAATGACAGATTTTATCAAACTTACAAATAACCTGAAGAAGACTTGACGAAAGATCTGATTCCAGGCCTGGACTGACGAGCACTTGACGTGGAATTCTAATGAATACGGGGGACTACAGGTAGTTATTAAGTTAAATGTTTAATGCATTCATGTTTGCCAACTATTTGAAAAATATTTACAAATTTTAGAATAAAAAATGAGATAATTGTCGAATCACTTATTGCAAACTCATAGTTGTTTATGACATAATTGAATCATTATTTTGAAGACCTGTTAATGGGCTTACCATAGAATGAGTATAATTATGTAAAATTTGAAATCATTATTGACCTCAAATATTAGGTTAATATTTGAAAAACACTTAAGGAATTTAAGAAAAACTTAAAGTAATTTAAAGCAATACCTGTTTATAAATTTACGAATACATTATTTATTGACTTATTCGTTAGTTTTTATTATCTTTAGAAGAAATTTTAGGGGAAAAAATGAAATCATTAGTTGGTTCAAAATTTGATTATAATTTTTAAAGTTTTCTTATGCTCATGTATTTGGTAAATCATTATTTAAGAAACGGGTTATAAATATATGATAAGTATATGAAAAGTAAATAATAAAAATTGAGGTAAAAATTTTTCAATTTTATAAATATTAATAATAGAAATGACATCTATTTAGACTTAATTTACTTGTTGACAGATTAATTAATCCATACCCTAAGCCCGACTTTGTTAACATTTTGATATTTTCAATTGTTATTTCGTTTTAATTTTTAAATATTTATTGAGTGAGGCATTGATTATAAACCGGTAATTAACTGTAAATTAAATTTTACAGTTTTTTCTTGAAATTTTTACATTACAAGTAAAGGTACAATTAATTTCAATCAAAAATACTGCAATTTTAAAATATATGTACAGTGAAACCTCCATAAGTTAAATATTCCCTATGTTAAAAACCCTCTATAAGTTAAACGTAAGACCCGGTTCACTTCCATAGCAACACATTATAAAATATATTCTATAAGTTAAAAACCTCTCAAACTTAAACCTAAATTCTGGTCCCAAACCACTTTAACTTATGGAGGTTTTACTGTACTTTTGTTTATAGCGTGTATAGCATTTTCTTATAGACAACTATACTCTTAAACTTACAGGATGACGATATTTTGATTTTGAAAAACTCAACTTTAAAAAAGAGTTCATTCAAATTATAAGACCTGAACAATTAGATAAGGAGCCAGTTTATTACAAAAATTGATAAGAAATAATTAGAGAGTTTTAATTAATGATTCATTACTTATAAAAAGGATTTTTTCAGATTTATCTTAATATTTGAGTTATATATAATTAATGATGAACATAAGCTCGGCTCGAGGGCTTTTTTGAGCATGAGGCTCAGGCTCCAAGCAGAGATGCCTATGCTATGAAGTTATAGAGGGGGGGGGGGGCACTATTTAAAAAAAATTTTACCTTGGTCCCCCTTTGAGAGTTTTCAAGATTTTTTGAAAATTTTACTTTTACTTCCATGGTACAAATCCAAAAATTCATGGAGGAGGTTTTTACAACTCAAAGGGGGGGGGGGACCAAGGTAAAATTTCGGATCTTAGGGGGGTTACACCCCCTACAACCCCCACTTGGGCATCTCTGGCTCCAGGTTCGATGGTATGAGCCTAGGCTCAGGCTCAGGCTTAAGCTCGAGGCTCAGACTGTTGAGCCTGTATACAAAACTTCACAGAAAACTTTACTAATGTGATATTATGTATTTTATTGCTTCGCTCAAATGGCGCAAATGCAAAAGTTGATATTATTTGTTTATTGTTTATTTATTAGTTTGTGTAATTTAAAAATTGCATTTAATAGAGTATATGATTTTTTGGTATTCTTTGAGTGAAATCGAAATGTCAAAATGCTTTAACTATCTTATTACAAATATATACAAAATAATGTTTAAAAATAATAAATGCACATTTAATCATAGAGAGTCATTGTGGCGCAGTGGGTAAAGTACCGAACTCATGATCGATAGGTCGTGGGTTCGAATCTCAGTCTCGCTGTTCTTCTTTGATTGCAATATACCGGCCATATATTCATTGTTTTCGAGCAATCCCTAGGCCCGTAGCACTTGCCCACAGCCAACACAGGTAACACCTGTAAAAATCTCACTCTAACTCTGGGCTAAAGGTGAGATCTCCTCTCATTAGGGAGTTGGCCGAAGAAAATGTTATGTTTGTTATGTTACATTTAATCATAACTTCTGATTTATAAAACTTTCATTTACAACAAAATATCAATCAGTTAAATATATATTGCATTAAATTGATTCATTGCTTAAGTTTAAAATTGATATGGTTGTTAATCTTAGCTCAGGCTAAAAGTTTTAGATTCAGGCTCATTCTAAGGTGAACTCCATATTGTCATACTCCAGGCTCATTTTTTAAGATTTTTGAGCCTAGGCTTGAAAGGCTCAGGCTCTTGGGTTTACGAGCCGGGTTGAGGCTTAGGCTCGGAGCTTTCGAGTCTATGTTCATCATTATATATTGAAGTCTATTAAAATAAAAACTTTACCGAAAAGTTTATATTTTAATTTCTTATTTTTGGTGTACTGACTCGTTACAGTAACACTACAGGTAACTTTGATCTGGCTTTGATTAACAATTTAGTAACTTATGTAGTACTGTATCCTACAGTATTATACAGTACAGTAAGTTTACATACTAACTCGTTTAATTACTCGTATCACCGGTATCAATAAAAAGGAATATATAATAAAAAAAATTAATGTCATGAAACTCCTGAATCATTTAAGCACTTTTTAAGATTACCTTCGATTTTGTGTTCAGTTTAATGCTTATTATTTTTGTATATTTAATGCTAATGCTTTTTAACTTACTACGAATCTAAACAATTCCGGATTATTTTGTTATAACTGCCACGACTAATGAAATATCACACGAGCCTAATAGTCAACATTAAGTGCCAGTTATGACAGCCTGTTAATAAAGAAGCTGAGGATTTTTAATAGTTTTGCAATACTCTCTCACTGTTTTTAAAGAGACTTACATACCATAGCAGAGCATGCATGGGGTCGACGTTTCTCTTGTAATTCAGGACAAGGTTATCATTACTACTTAATAATACATTTAAATACAATTTGAATAAATATTTGAACATCAAATGCAATTATCAATTATGTAAATGTCGTTTTATAACATTGACATTTTTGCTAATCTACTTTATTATTAATTTGAAAATATGTCAGAACATTATTATTATTAATTTTATACGTTTAAAAAGAGATATTTTTAATTTTTTAGGCAAATTAATTATCTGTTTTGAAAAATAGATTCTCATAATTATTCTAAACATATATGTGAAGAAGAGATTCGCAATTTGTTAGCTTTCTGAGTAACAGAATTTGCATTGAGCCCTACTCTATAATTTATAATTGTTTTTATTACTATTATTATAGTTAATAAATTTATTGCTGTCATTATAGCTAACAAATCCGTTTGAATATTAAACATTTCAGGAAATTCATTTCGGAGCAGATGAGTTATGGAAGCCTGACATCACTTTGTGGAATAGTGCCGATAAGTAAGTATCGATTTACAGTATATTATTCTCTATAGTTTATGTAATGGTTTGTTAAAATTTTCTTTTTTATGGATTCAGAGAAAATATGATAAGCCTTAGGATGTGTTTTAGCTTTAAATTTTTTTTTTAGTAAAAACGAAAAAGCCTTTGAGCCCATACTTTTTCTGTTTAACAATTAACAGCATAGTTTACTTGTTGTGTACATTTTATTATTAAAACCAGTCTCTGTTTTAATTAATTCAGTAAAAAATAGTCAATCAATTTATATTATAATTATTTTGGATTTTTTAAAATAAAATAGCCTTAATTTGGATGAAAATTTAGCACAAACTCATTTAGTTGTGAGCTCTAATGGAACTGTATTATGGTATGCCTTCAAAGAGTTGACATAAAATATGAAATACTATACTAAGTATATACTCAATTGCATAACAAAGGGTACCCCCGGCCACTTTTCGGACTTCATGCCCTTTAGACCTGACTAACTATCCATTCGATGAACAAACTTGTGAAATCTATTTCGGCTCCTGGACTCACAATGCAGAACAAGTCAATATCACAACACTCGGTAATTGTGTTTTTATATCTTTTAATTTTGTTCATTTTTTAAAATACTTGTCAGCCGAAGACTTCTGGGAAGGCGGACCATGGTATACAAACGCTGAGTGGATACTTACCGAGACCGGAATCTTCAGGTTAGATAAATTTTCATACAGGATATTAAATTCAAATAACAATTTCAGGAATGAATTCTACTTCGCTGGTTATGGAGTTTATTCCTCATTAGGACTGCGTATTCAGTTGAAAAGGTTGGACCCAAATGTCATAATTAACTCTCTTTGTAATATATATTTTGATTGAATTGATCAAATTTAAAGCATTACACTCTTTCTTTTGAAAGGAATACATCGTTCTATTACTTTACGATAACATTGCCATCGATAGCAGCAATGATAATGATTTTGACTGTTTTTTGGTTGCCTTCACATTCTAATGTCAGATTCACTTTGGGCTCAATAAGGTTTTGTATAATCGATCATTTAAGTTGATTTTGATAATAATTTACGAGTTGATGAGTTGATGATTTTGATTTCCAGTTTGTTCATCAGTTTAAGCATTCTATTGTTTTTGGGCTTACAATTAGGCGCCGCATCTTTAGGGGTTCCACTGGCAGGTAATCATTTTTCATGCACTTGATCGCTTACAGTAAATGAGTTTAACAGTAGTCAATGTCTTATAAATTTAAACATTGTTTAAAATTGAAGTACCAAAAAAATTACAAATAACGAAATATCATAAATTAATAGTTTTGAATGACTTCTTCTAAGGTTATTACCAAAGAAAATAGATTAATATTTATATGATAGCCATTTCTGAGATAATTTTACACTGAAAATCATTAAAAATGATTGATAGAAAATCTAATTTGCATAAGTTTTCGATAAAGTAATCTCATGTTTAACATCATTTCATATAAATCCATTAATGGTATCTAATTAATGATTATTAGATACCGGTTTTTTAAATTGTTTGCAAGTTATTTTGTCAATTTTTGGTTTTTATAACAAAGCTCCTATAATAGTATATTTCTATAATTAAAAGAAAGTATTAAATTTCAAAATTGGTAGCTTTTAAGTTAATCCTTTGGACCATTTTTTCCTTCTTTTATTGAGAATATGGAGAAAAGTTCTAAACTTGTTTTAAACCTACGAAATTAAGTGGAGGTATAAAAAACTCAGAATTTAAAGTTTACAATTAATATTACCGGTACACTGTATATTATAATTGCAACGTTAAAAATAAACTAACTATATAAATTAGTTGCTATAATAATTTTTATTATTATTTGTTATTGTAAAATAAAAATTGATGTAATTAAACCTTTAAGGGCCATGTTTCAAAATGGTATCGAAATTTATGATCTAAATTAATGTAAAATTAGGATTTAACAAAAAAATTAGGTCTCTAATGATTATTATACTTGATTTAGTTGAAAATTTTAATTAAATAATATATCTTTACAGTTAGAAATGTGAGTCTTTTAGTAATGATGGTTGGAATCGCAATGACTCTCTCAACTCTGTCACATCATATCTTCTCCGCTTTTGTTAATTCAAACCTAAGAGTTCCACAATTTATAGTTAATTTGTTGAGAGGTGTTTTTGGTCAAATATTATGCGTCGGCGACTCTTGTGTTAACATAAGTAAACCAATCAATTTGGATCGGATGCAACTGACTCCAGAAGAGGCAAATGGATCCAACTTTGCTAATAATTTGAATAACTCTAATGAAAATGAATGGATATTACTTTTCACATTCATAGATCGTTTACTTTTTGTCATTTATTTTATTATTTTTATTGTAAAACACGCGTAAAATAATACATAAGCTATCATGTAATGAAATATATCCTAATTAAATATCAAATATTGATAATCATTAAAATAATATTAAGCTAATAATAAATATGTAAAGATTATAACTATTAATTATTTATATATAGAATAAATGATTTAATTAAATAATTGAAATATATTTGACAATAAATTAAATTAAATGAAATTATAATTACTGATCAAAATTTGACTTTATTTATAAAAGAGTGGTAGAGATTGTAGAGGCGGAGGTTGTAGTTGTGGTTGGAATTGCTTTTAGAGTTGTGCCTTTCACAAGATCTTCAGAGCTTTCTCTAGTTATTAAAGTAGTGTTTCTTCCGGGACACGCACTTCTCTCACTTAATTGCAAACCGACCCGATTTATTTTGAGTCGATCCAGATTTTCATATATGTTTTGTCGAGAAGGGTTCGGAAGAGTTCCATCGCGTGATAATATCCACACGTATTCTATTGGAAATTTATTTTAGAAATAATAACAAATTATATTTAATTGTATGTTAAATACATTTTATTTAATGTAAATTTAATGCTTCATAACTACGGGTTTGAGTAACATTTTCTAGTTATAGACAATTGATTTGACTCAAGTCATCATTGTTTAGAGTCTATTCAAAACCGATCAATACTACAAAGTTATCGATAAATATTCTATAGTAATATTTTATGAATTCAATTAATTTTACATATTTGTTGCGTATTTTAAAGTTTTAAATTTAAGCTTTTCTTTCTAGAGGAATAATTTTATGATCAAATCTGTATCTGATTCAAACAATTATATTTTCAATATTGTTCTGTTGTAAAAAATATTGTCAATTATTCATAGAGTTAATCAAAAATAATAAATAAAAGTTTGATTTCTAATAAACTCTTATAAAGTTTAAGAATTGGTTTGTAATAAAAATTATTAAAAATATGACAAAAATTAACATTAAATTTGAATGATCGTAATTTAATTAAAGCACAACTAATAATTAAAAATTTTGTCAATAAAAACGGGTTATAGAAAGGAATTTTATGACTTTTTTTTGTTAAACTGCTTGGAGAGAAGAAATAGAGTATAAACTGTATATAAATTTCTAACCTGTATGGAAAACTCCTGGCAATAGGCTATTCGTACATGAATATATGACTGAATAATCTTGATAATCAGTGTCCACAATAGTTATATATGTCCCTTGAAATGGTACACCAAATCCGTATCTAACACTGTATTGTCCATTCCTTGAAATATCTTGAGGCAGTCCATCGCCATTTATATTGAGTGGAAGTCCAGCCCTAGAGTTTAGTTAAGTCATTGATATCAACAATCATTCAATCAATATAAACAATTATAAACAATTATAATAAATACTCACAGGGATGAACCGCGAACCACAACATTAATGCTTCCATCGTTATCATCTACGGTATAGTACAGTGTTAAATAACAATGCAATGAGATCTTTATTTTAATTGATCAAAAATATAACCTGAATAGTCGACAGACATGCACCTCATGACCAAATCGAAAATTGAAGGCGATTTCTCCACTTCAACCCAATGTCCAAAAAACTATATTAAGAATTTAGTATTAGAAATGTCTAATTGTCATAGAAATAAAGTGTTTTACTTTGGTTTTGTCAAAATCACTTTGAGGTTTAACTATAGGACACGGACCCGATCCAAAGCGCTGACAGTTGATAGTTTGCAAACAACATATTATTAAAATTATTAAACAAATTTTAACGCAAGTCATCGTAAACACAGTGAAAACTTTTTTAGAAGCGGAATCACTTCAGAACCAATCAATCAAACGATCATAAAGAACACACTCAAAGAAATGTTTATATAAATATGTGTCGGGTAGAAAAGGAGCGCTGTTTTATATGGTCCGTTAATAGAGCACAAATCTTAACTTTTTTTGTTAAAACATCCAGAAATTCAAGTCACAAAAGAGGATGCAATTCATAGCCAACATATTAGGTCAGACATTTCAAATACTTTTGTGGCATTAATGATATCCTATTTTAATCTTTTATATTATTCCTTCATTTCGTTTATATTATAAGTTTTATTTATTAGAACTGCAGAAAAGAAAGTTTATGTCGTATCAAACTATTTATTATATTATTTTCAATTGTTTCAACATATTTATTAACTTCAGTGGCAATCTTAATGTCTATTTTTTCAGTTTTATTGCTGTTAATTATTAAATAATAAGAAAAATACTTAAGCCTCAGCTTTACTTAAAGAGAAAAAACGAAAATAAAATAAAATAAGTTCTGAAATACTTAGTTTTGCATAAAAAATAGTGTTTGCTTTTTATTTTAGAATTCATATCCCATATGCACAAACCTAATCCCCTGATCTCTTGCCGCTAAACTACTGGTTTAATTGGTTTGAACAACAATTTGTTTTTAAAGATGACATGAAAATTAGTTTTATGGCATCTAATTTATTGAATCCGGGAAATGATACGATGATCTTCATCAAGATGCAGGCTTTATATGCCACTTCCATTCACTGCCTAAGGGAAGGTCATCATAAGTTTGCATAATCTAAATATTTTGCTAAATCTAGATTTTATACTGTACTCAATATATTAAGAGCTTATGTTTTTCTCATTGATAATCCATATTTAGGAAAGCATCGCATGAAGTGATGCATTAAATATCGACTATTGTGAGTGTGGGCTAACTTTTAATACTAAAATTGAATAATATCTATAAATAATTATATAAGTTGTTATTCAAGAATGTCACAGATTAATCAAATGCATAGAAGTTGATTTCACAGCATTCTAACAAATCTACAATTCGCTTCATAACTTGTTTCATAACTTGTATCAAAACCAAATACAATTATTCAGACTTATCTTTTTATAAAAAATTTATTTTATTATTTTTTTCATTAACAATATTTTGCAGCTCTTTTCTCATATTTGATATATCAAGGAAATCAACACATTGATAGTCAGGTCAGTTATGACAGTTAAGAAGTGGACACAACTGATAACAAATCTAATTGTTCAAAAATCGAGCAACCAATGGGACAAATCAGCGCTAAAGTATATTCTCTGTTTTTCAAGAATCGGAATAAATATAAATTTAACTTATAATCGCATTCAATTTGTTCTCTTGTTTTGTTAATGAATAGTTAAAGATTTGATTGCATTTCATTTATATACCTGTAGTCTATAAATACTGTTTAAGTAATTTTATTATAAACCAGTTATAAATTTTAAAAGATGTGGAAATAAAATCAAACTACAGTTAATTGAGAATCTTTTAATATTTATATTTATTTTGAGAATACGTTTATTCTCTTAAATATAGAATGTGTTTCATTTTGAACATTGACTTGAGTACCGGTAATTATTCTATTTTCATATCAGTGCTGTCCAACTCATCGCTTCGAGGGACACAATTGATTGACCAATACTTTGGTGGCCAATTATTAATATAAATTAATGATTTTTTCTTTGAGAAGTAAACCTTTATATTTAACTTTAATATTTGACAATTAAAAAGAGATACTATTGCTTTATTTCGTTAACGCTGTCAACTCCTAAACATAAAGTTAAATGTTGATTAATATTTAGCTTTTGGAAACTGTATTACACGTCTACTAAACTTCAAAATCTGTACTATCTGAAGAAAAAGTATTTGTTAAACTTCGCACTTAAAAAATAGCATAATCAATAAGACTGTATATTATTAAGGGAACATTGAACACGATTGGATACATACACTAATTCACGAGCGCGAAAACATTGATTCAACAAATACTTTTCCTTCCGATAGTACATATCTACAGTGTCTTTAAATTTCTGGAAGAAAGTTTGTATATATGTATAGAAACAAAATAATTGTATAATTGCACAAAAATTTACTTAAGGGCAACCCAACTCATACAATACTGGGATATCGGCGGTCACCGAAAATCAAGTGGTGAGCCACGTGTTGGACAGCACTGCCTTAAATAATAGTAAAACTAAAGTATTTTAATAAAGTCTTCTATGAATTGATATACAAATTATGTACAAAATTAAACATTTATAATAATCACTATCTTATTACAAGGTCTATAAAACAGTTCAATTCTCTTCAATGAGAATACAAAATAATAAAATTTCTTTTTAAAAAATGCATAAATAAAATCAATTTTAACAGGACTTATGTGTGATTACATTAATACAGCACTAATTAATTATATGGATTGAATCACATATTAATATATGTATTAAAAGCTTGAGATCTGCGAGCAGTGACATGTCTGCTGACGGCCTGATCTTGTCGTCTGAGAACACGAAGACTCAAATTAATAGACGTTCTGGTTCTTCGGTTTTCTATTGCTGGTAGTGATGGTAGTCTTGGGGAAGGTGGAGGTGGGAGAAGACGATATAGTCTTGAAGTTGATGGACGACTAAATAGGTAGACATCGATCGGTTGCAAAACAATTCTTGGTCTCAGAAGACGCAAAGGCTCTGAAGTGTTTTGAGCCTTAACTTCAACTCTGCAGAGCGGACACGAGTTCTTGTTCTTAAGCCAGGATTTGATGCAAACTTTATGAAAGCAATGCTTGCATTCATCCAATTGTTGAGAACTGTTGTCTTCAAAACTAATTATATCCAAACATATCGAACACATTTTGTAACTTTTGTCTTCTTTTTCTGCGACCGGACTCTCATTGTTGGTCTCATTTTCAGATTTGTCTTCACTTAAAGTTGATTTGCATTCAGAGCCGGTATTATTTGATGAATTGGTAAACACCTGTTGTTTGCATTCATGACAATAATAGGGAACAAGTATTACGCTATCGTCTAATGATTGAGACATTACTAACAAAACTTTTAATAAAATAATAAATACGTGAAAATAAAATTACAAATAATTTAATATTAAAATAAATGTCATTCAAAGAAATGGTTTGCAATGAGAATAATTAGCGTTCACTTTGGTGTTCACTATCTGTTCACTACAGTATAATAGAGATTGAGATCCAATTGATCTGACTGTTAGACCACACATAAATTGATTGTAATATCTGAACTCAAGGCCTAACAGTTCATGTATTAGTAGATCAATGGGTGAGTGATGTTTCCAACTGAGACACAGCAGACACAGCACTGCAGTGTTTATGAAATTAAATTAAAATGAAAATAACTCTATGTATTGTGAGAAGTTGTGGGGATTATAACTAATAGGCTTCTTAGACTCCGCACATTTTAATGACCGTTTTGGACACTATTTGGTAGACGGCTATTCAGTGAAATTTTTTAAAATCGGTTACTTAGTGGTGCACACCTTCCCTTTGGTAGAACTAATTAAATATTAAAATTTGTTGAAAGCTATCCTTTGTTTGACAACATATTATATTTTTTAAAATGATCTCATTTTAGAGAAACTAATATGAGATTTAAGTTAATTATGACTTTAAAATATCATAGAAATGTTTATTTCATTTAACACTAAATATAATCAATCAGTTGTTTTGTTTTTATACAAATTATGTCTTTACAATTAATTAAAATAAAATAAATAAAAGCAAATCAATTGCTACAAAAGTTTGAAACAATAATTCGCTTATTTTTTGAAAACACTTTAGTATTGACTCAAATGCTAGCTTTCACTCAACAATATATTTGTGGCCAAATTCAAGTCATTGTTAGAGCGCTGTAGAGCGCGCACCACATTCTGTCTGTCAAAACCCATTTCGACCAGAGTCGTCACCTTCTCTTCGTTTGCAATAGTATTTTGTGCGCTTGACACAGGTCTCGGGGAAGCACTCGATGGCGTAGTATTTGAATCATTTTGTCTTCTATTGGGAAATATGTTCAAATCATTTCTTTGATTTATTTCTCTAAATCTCGAAAAAAGCATTTCCTGTTCTACTAATTCCATGTGTTGTTGTCTTTGAATCTCAAGAGTGGCTCCCATTAAAAACGGTCCTTCCGGTGGTGGCTTTGACTCTAACAGCCATCCAAACAGTCTGTTTGTCAACAATGCTATAGATTTGGGAACTTTTATATAATCGCAGATATGAAATACATTCCAACGACAGATCACGCCTGATATTAGTGCAGATATCATACAAACTATACTACTATTCGATGAAATCATTGTCTAAATAAAAAAATACATTTTTAAAACTCTTTAATAAGTTTTTTGTGAGAGCTTCACCACCAAAGACAATGGTGAACATTGGGTTGTACTCAAAATTAAGTCTATTTTGATATTTTTTCAAATACAACTTCAGGTAATAAGCGCTTTTGTGCGATAATTTTGATTTAAGAGTGGAATACCTGTAGACCCAGAAGATATACCAAACTCTTGCCAGTTATGGGAATTCCTAAGAGATGCGATTGAGTGACTCGAGGAATATCAATGTAATAGTTTATAAATAGAGGCAATATTAGGGCGAATCTAAACATTCATTTCATATATTAGTCAATTATAACTATTATAACATTGCATTAAATGAATGACTGCTTACGGCCCACAAACCAGATATTCGATGTTCATTAAATTCAAGTGATTCAGGACTGACACCAATGACACCTCCAATAGAGTGGAAACAGTGAAAGTCACCAAAAGATATGACTGTAAAATAATATTCAATTAATTAAATGTAAAGCAATGGCTAACGAGTGATAACTGATAACTGACCGCATATTTATGAGAACCAAATCTACGCTCAAATATGCGAAAATAGTACAGCAATAGAGAACCGCAGACCATGTCTTTTAAGTCATAAAACGCTAATTTTGATAATAATATTCTCCAAAACTGTTGTGAAATATATATTCAAATTTTGATTAATATTATGAAAAGTTTTAACAAATGTTTGTAAACAAAACCTTATATCTGACGATAACGTCACTTATGTTGCAAACAATTAATTGTCGATAATTAGCCAGAATTGGGACATAAAGAGCACACGAACTCAATAAGACGCCGCCCAATAATGTCTTTGTTATCGGAGTCTTATCTGAAATTGAATTCAATTTAATGTAATATTTAATAGAAATAATTGAATGTATTTTTAAATAAATTAAGAGAAGTGTTTACTCACAAAACCCTAAATTATTATAGAAAAGAGCCATTAATTCAATGCTTTTATTACTATTTATTACTATTTATTATTAATTAATTAAATGTTTACTTAAATAAAGATAAAACACATTTTAATAATCAAATGAATGTCCAAATTATTCACTTTTAAGCATCAATTCATTTGCAAATAATCAGTGTTAGATTCAGAGAATCAATTTTTTTAAATTCTAAATTCAATCGAAGTGTAAAATTATTAAATTTGAGGTAACAATACTTTGGATTCCAGGATGTAATACTAGTAAATTCACAATATATTCAATAAAATAAGTTTTTAAGCAAAAGTTATCTGTTTTTCATATGATTGGGATTACAAAAAAACAAATATTTGACTAAAGATTCATTTCTAACTATTTGTAAATTTAAAATTCAATATAATTTAAATAATTCAAATTTTCCATATTTCAGTAAAATTTTATAAATTTTAAAGCTGGTGTACATTTAAATTAATTTACATTACATTAATTCAACTTATGTTTCATTTAAGCAAAAATTAAGTTTTTATTATAAAAAAAACTACTTTACTAATAATTACAAAACTTTTAAATATGATAAAAAACCTTAAAATGCAATAGTTTTCAGATAATCCACAACATTATTACCGCAGTTCGCACTACATCACTGTCATTGGATCTATTGTTACATTTTTTTAACTTTGTGGGCCCTTTGCGGGGAAATAAAAAAAAGTTTAAAACCTATATTATGTCATAAATTATAAACCATCAGCACATACTTGAATACTATAACTAAATAAACACAATAATAAATAAGCGCTATTGGAAGCTTGGCTTAAACATATAGAAAGATTTTTTCTGAAGAACTAAATTTAATTTTAATATAGACAATGATTGCTTATAGTATGCTGCAGAGATAGCCAAGGGAGAGTAGAGTGTACCCCCTCCTAAACTCCGAACTTTTACCTTGGCCCCCCTCATAGATTTTTGGTCCAAAATTATTTTTGTTCGGAAAGTGGGTTCCAAGGTAAAATTTCCAAATATTTTGAAAAAAACTCAAAGAGGGGACCAAGTTAAATTTTTTTTTAAAGATAGTACCCCTCTCCTGGAGCTTCCTACCTTGGCCATCTCTGGTATGCTGTGTTACTTCATTTGAATGAATTATATTTTTAAGTGAAAAAATGAAACTTTTTCATTAGTTTTGAGGTTTTCTCAAAACAGCCCTCATTTGAACACTATAAATATCGATTTTTAGATTATAGTTTGCCTTAAAAGCAAAGGCACAAATTCTTTGAATTATTCTTCAATTACTAGAATTTGATTTTTGCAAATGCTTTTAATTTTTTGAATAATTATATATCTATGTTCAGCATAATGGCTAATTTTAAAGATTATAAAATAATATCTTTTATTATAATATTATCATTTGGATCGCTTATGACTTTGGTCAGTAGTGGCAAAAGAAATGTTTGGAACACAGTTGATGTTAATGACGATAACGTTATCGAAACAGCACTTTTTGCTGTTAATGTATTGAGTGATCGGGAAAATTCAATTTATCATAAAAAATTGATTCGTATTTATAATGCACAAAAACATGTTGTTTCCGGAATTAAATATAAAATCGGTTTGGAAATGGCGACCACTAACTGTCGCAAAAATGAAATTCAAAGATATGAAATTGAAAAGTGCAACATAAATGACACAGAGGTAAGATTTAAGAAAATCTAAATTTGTTCAAATAATCCAAAGATGTTTTAAAGTTGTTTTATCAGTGATTCGATTCAATCAAATTAATGAAACTTATTTTAAAAGATAAAATAATAATTGATGTAAATAATTATGTTTTAATACTGATTTCTTTTTCGTTTAAACCAATAGACCTTTTAACTTAAGATATTCGGTTTAAAGATATATCGGTTTAAAAAAGAAAGAATCAGTACAATCATTGCCCTACAATAGTTGCATTGTTTCATTGTTTTATTTGAACAATTTTTTAGAGTTTGTTGAATGCCAAGTGACTTAATGAATCAATTTATTAATAGGATCCCGAAATATGCAATGTTGAAGTATATGTCCACACGTGGAATAAAAAACGGGAATTATTGAGCTCTGACTGTAAAGTTTATTAAGAAGTTATGAACCACAGCAATTTTGCTGATATTGGGCTTTCATATTATACTTGAACTAATTTACGTATTAGAGAATATTAGAGTACAATGTTTTTAAAACTTGAATATTACTTAAAAAAGCTTTGGATGACATAGAATTTAATCTGAAAGTGAAATTTTGCTTTTCTTATCAACATTTGTTTAATATTATATCA
Organism: Nanhermannia elegantula; assembly: GCA_034699485.1. NCBI lineage: Eukaryota > Metazoa > Arthropoda > Arachnida > Sarcoptiformes > Nanhermanniidae > Nanhermannia > Nanhermannia elegantula. The sequence goes on along the minus strand of JAQGCH010000389.1, from coordinate 815 downwards.
TAAAAACAAAGAGTAATATGGATGGGGTCTTGGCCAGGGTTTTTAGGGGTACCATATATTACACCACAAATTCATCTTACCAGTATATGCAAAGACAAAATTATTATAGGTAGCAATGGGAAACTGCGCGTTTCTATGTTCAGATTGATACAATATTATCCCATTAAGATTAATTCACATTTGAATTTGACTCAATTTGATTCAAACTTGAATCACAATTGATTAAAAACAAACAAAAGATTTAAATACAAGTGAGAGAAAATTCAAAATTGTTGTGCACGATAAGGAGTATTGGCTTAGCAAACGAGCAGTATAACCATAATACTTCTTTCTTCGCCTATATATACTACAGTAGTAAAAACATTAAGAGTAAACATCTTTTAGAAAATTTTTTACACGCGTTTATAGGAGAAAAATACTAATTTTCGACTTTAATTAGTAATTAATAGTTAACACAATGTTTTCTGAGTTGGAATGAATAACAAAAATGTTTAAAAACTTGTAACTTTGGTTATACATCTGATAATTTAAACTCTCAATAGTAGTTATGTTGAGAAATACATAGTCTTTTATCTATATTTGATGCACACTGGTATATTTTACTGTTATACTCTAAATCATGTTATACTGTATAATAATAAGAATAAATGATCGCTTAAATGCAATTCAAGCTCAAGCATTTAGTATAGAATATAAAACAAGTTATAAAACATATCATTAGACTTAAGTTCTGAACTCAAAATCATTGTTTTCGCTAAAGTATACGATTATCACTTTCAATACAAATCAAAATATAAATATACAAATATACTCAC
>JAQGCH010000388.1:0-24460 GCA_034699485.1 Nanhermannia elegantula | reverse complement strand
ACTTTTGTCGTCATTTTATCAGTTCTCAGGGACGCTGATTATGATTATGAAATCAGTTTTTTGATAGCTCTTACCGTATTCGAGATCTATTCGCCAACGGACGGACAGACAGACAGAACAAATCTATTGCGCGCTCTTTTTGATCAAAGCTAAAAATGTCAAAATTATTGATTAAACTCTGAACTGAAGTAAATTATTTTTGAGTTAATACTTTTTACTATTTCTGATATGAGCACAAACTAAAAATTTTCTACAGTATATTTGCCTCAAATGAAAACATAAATTATAAAATATAATAGAATTTTAAAAATGTGATAGTTTAACAAGGAATATAATGCAAAATATAAGTACTAATAAATGATCTCTCTCTAAATAAATATATATAAATGAATAAAATTTTCAAATTTTTGTATAATGTATGCAAACAGACAATTATATACAATTTCACAGTTAGTGGTCTTAATACAGTTTTGATTAAATGTGACAAATACATCAAATTACTAAAGAGAAATCATCTCCAGAACTAACATTCAAATGAAGGAAATCCTTAAAGTCCTGAGACTCCAGATAAAATCGGGGGTCGGGTAACCCTAAATACCCTAAACATATTTTTGAATCAGGTTTATTTATCGCTATGTTTAAATTATATGCGCCGAATATTGACGCCGAAACCGTGTTTTACAATACGCCGAAAAACCTTATCACTACAGGAACGGAATCAACACAAATTATAACTCATTTGAAGCAGAATTAAAGTATATTCAAAACATTTAATCATTAATTAAACTTATATTTAATAAAAGCTGAAACTCTATTCATATAAGTCTTGGTTTAAATAATTTAAGAGCTACTCAAGACTCTACCATCGCTACACTTTATATAATCTTCCCGAGAATAGTATTGCAATCCTTTAATATTGCATTCATTTATTGTGTTTTTTGTTCATAATTAGAGTTAGAGTTATTTCTTTCTTCAATCAAATTTTTTTCATTTAGTTCCGTTCCTATTCTGTTCTTTTAAGTAATTTTAATGACGTTCCAGTTCCTGTTCCCGGAACGGAATCAACATTAGTTATTAACAATACAAGAACACTGTGAGTAGTGCCGTAGTCAGGGCTTTTTTGTTCTGATAGAGCCAATAATTATTAAAAAAACTTCAGCAAAAACTTTTTTTTATAACGTAAATAGACATGAAATTAATTTCCTAAAGCTATTTGATAAGGTGGGTGTCCCTTAGCCCACAAATAGCTACAGCTTTGACTGTTAGTATAATATCAACTCTTTACATAACAACTCGAATATAACATCATTATAAAAATCATTTAACACTAGGCAATCCAGCTGCTTCGCAGTTTTTTTAATATAATTAAACTAAAATTTATTATAGTTAAACCGGTAGCATCGTTATAGCATTTTTATTATATTATATATCTCAGTCTAAACCAATGCCATCTATATGATATATAAAGTACTACATGTAGTGGTACAATTTATGCTGTATTTTAATTGGTTTGTGTTACAGACGCACTCACTGTAGTTAATAGTATAGATTTCAGGCTATAAGCATAAACTCGTTTCGAGTAATCGTAAAGTTGCTCTGTCTGATGGGCAATGACTAAAAATTTGATTTCCATAAAAATAAATTTTTACTTTAAAATTTAAAAATTAAGATATTAATTAAAATAAAATAATAAGCTTTGCTATCTTATTAAGATAAAACTAATTTCGGTAATGTCTATAAACATGATGAAATGATATGCAAATTTTTATATAGAGACAGAAAATGACAGAAAGCAACTGCATGTTATACCGGTACTTTCATCTTCAAAGTTTCCATTTCATTAGAGTTCAAATTCTTAGAGATAAAAACTGATTAAAACTTATCTTAATCTAATGCTATTTTTAGTAATAATTTAAATGTAATTTTATATATATATAAATAGTACTGTAGATAATGATAGATACGAACAAATACAAAGTCTAAAATATCTTAACTTTATATTATTTTATTGATAAAATTGCAATTTAAAAAAAGAAAATATTTACTCTAACAAGGAGACCTCACGTGATGTTACCTCGGGATCCCATTAAGTGGTATATCATTTGAAAGATTTTATGAAGTGATGTATGTGACAGGCTCTCGGCTACTTTTAAGTTTTCACCCTTTGGAAGGACTTTCATATACATTATTTGTGGCTTTTATTGTTTAATAGCAGATTTTATAATAAAAAATACAAGTAATGATTATCTAAAGTAACACAACTGACATAATTTAACTTTTAAATAGCATCAAAGTACAGATTGCGAAAAAATAACTCCCCATAAGCAACTTAAACATATCCTTCGAATCAATGTTTTAATTGAAGAAAAATTACCTGTTTTTGTTTCTGCTCTATTGCAATGTATAAAATTGTCATTTGGAAGGATGTGTTCATGTTATGGGGGAGTTAATGATGCTAAGGTTAGGATAACAAAAGATGTTTTACTTTAAATATTAATATTTCTATTATAAAATCTTGTATTAAACGGGAGACTAACATATGACGCGAGGTCTCCTTGTAAATGATGAACAAACTATATAATAATCAATTTACTTATTATTCTCCTGTAATACTGTATTCTTCCTTATTTTTCTAAATGAACATCAGTTCACTTATTTCTTTATGTTATTTACAGTCTTTTATTGAAGTGGAACGGCTTCTACTCATTGCTTCTACTGATAGAAAATATATTTTATTAATAATTACTGTTCTGTATAGACTCAACTCAAGAAAGGACTCGTCCAATATGTTTAATTGGTTCTCAAAGAATACAAATATGATTCATCTGACTTATAATTAGACAAAACAGTTCTTCACATTAGGCTCTCATTTGAATAAAGTGTCATTTATTTGAATTTATTAAGAAAGTGAACGCTTTCGTGTCATTTAGAAATTTAATTTAAAAATTCAGCACTAATTACAAATCAGAAGTCATTAATTATGAACATTAAAGTTGTTATATTGTTGACCATTCATATGTGCGTAAAGTAATAGACTGTGATTCAAATGATTATGATTTCGAAAATATAACAACTGCAGAAAGTTTGTGATAAAAAGTCAATGTATTTCACTGTTTAGTGTATTTTTTTATACAAATATAACTTTTATAACCAGTAGAATTAGTTTTGTTTAATTAATATGTAATTAGATTAAAGCTATGATTAGAGTTAATGTACAAAAAATTGCAACTAAAACAGGTTGAATACGTCAAACTTTCTGCAATACAATAATTTTACAGACTCTTTAATGTTATATACAATTTATTGGTTTTATGTGTTTAATGCTAACCACTATTTCCCCTGATCTGGTCCGACAGCATCTTCAACTAATTGCATAATAGTTTTGAAAGATTTCTTTTTCCCGGCATAGTTTCCAAACCATTGGTACTGTTGAGGGCAAACACTGGAATGGCAGACAGGCATATATCGAGTATCACTTTTAGAATAGTCATCTTCAGTGGCGGCGGTATTATCTTTATCGAGATAGTGCTTCAACACACAAGTGTGAGGTCTGGTACAGGCAGAGAGTGTGTTATTTAAACATTCAAATTTGGTCTCAGTTAATGGTTTTGGGTCTTTCATCCATGAGATCATCTGTTGAAATGTGACAAACCAGACGTCCTTAAGTGATTCCAAATAGTCTAAAAATTTGTTCAGAGCTTTCACATGACCTCTGAAATGAAAATCATGTTAAATATCGATCAATTAGATATAGTTAATGATTATTTATAGCGTAAGCCTAAGGCGTTTGCATGAGCTTAAAAGTGACTGATCACTGATAGAGAAGTGAAATAACAAAAATATAACAAAAATATAACAAAAATACAGTAAAACCTGTCAAAGTTGGGTAAACAGTTAAGTCCTTTTAGCAAAATATTAATTGTTTTTTACTTTATATATTTTGCAAAAAGGACTTAACTGTTTGCCCAACTTTGACAGGTTTTACTGTATAACAAAAATATAATAAAAGTACTTCTGTGTAAACCACGTCACATGAAAGTTCAACTGAAATGGAGCGCGATTTGTGCTGTAATGACGATCAAAGTTTTCTTTTAAGAACTCAAAAATATCGTCGTCATCGTCGTCATCGCCAGTATTCGGGAAAACGCACTGATCCGCGTGATGGCAAGTATTAAATTCATTAAATAATGGATTTATCGGTATTTCCCAAAGACCTGGATATGCCTTTGTCGGACACTTGAGAGGTCGGCCCAAAAATGGAGAACTGCGACGAACTCTAGACTTAGTGTTTAATTTGGGAGATTTTTTAAGTTGAAGCGTTGCCTTCTTCTTATCAGATTTGATATATTTTGCATCTCGTCTCTGTCGCGGCCTATTTTGTCTTATATTTGTATTGAGAATATCATCGCCGTCAGCGCTTTTCTTTTCTTCTTCAGTTTTTTTATTATTCGAACAGTCAAATGGTTGCCTATAGTCAAAGGTGAAGGGCCAGTATGGCGGTGAACCACGCGGTGCCACAAGACTGGAGTCGTAAAGCAGACCGAAATCATGTGCCATTTCAAACATAGAGTCTCCACCTTTAAGTTGAATATAATTACAAATGTATTACTATTCAAATGAAAATGAGTCTAAACCTGGCTTAATATACGGCGCTCTCATGCCGACCAAGCTTTCCCGCGTCAATGAAGGGTTGGATGCAGAGCCTGCAGAGTTGGCCAAAATGATTTCTCTGATGCCAATCATTTCTTCTGCCCAATCACTATAGTTTGCTTTGTCTGTCCACCAAATTTCTGGCAAACGGTGCCTATAATAACGATTATAATAAAATTTGAAATATTTTGAGTTTAACTAAACTTTAATTTAAATAGAAGTTTAATCTCAATTATTGACTCACGTAATAGAATGCATAGCTATTTCATGTCCCTGAGCTGCTAACCATTGAATTTGCGCATAATTTGAATATTCGTGATTAACGAAGAACGTGGCACGTATTCCACATCCATTAGGATTATGTCTACCATAGGGAATAATTATATACTGTTTGTCTCAATTTTTCTAACTTTTTGAAACATAACTTTATGAAAGTAATAAATTGAATAAATTATGCAAAAATGCTTTAAAACATTCTACAGATAAAAAAGTTATTGACTTTCAACTGGCAGTCTATGGTCATTTCAAACCTTGATTGTTGTGTGGCATATTTAGAGGTGTAGCCAAGGATTTTACGATAATGATCATAAACTAAATCATTGAGCGCACCGCTAAAGTTTATTAATACCATTTGCGGAGTTTGATTTGGCGATAAATTTCCTGTTTAAACGACAGCTTTAATTCTTATGTTTATTCATTTTAGATTATTTCTAATTTGTTACAATTGAAAAAATAATTGTGCGCTCAAAAGCAATATTTCCTAATTTAATAAAAATTACTTTAAATTATTGAGGCTTTTCTTTCCTGTATGGCAGATAAGTATTGCACTAAAACCTAACCTAAACTTAACTTTATGAAGGGTTAGGTATTAGTGCAGTACTTATCAGCTACACAGAAAAGCGCACTGTATACCACTCGGCCATAAAGTAAAGAAAAGCCATAATTTCAAACCTGGTATTCCAGATCCTTCTTCTGAACAAAAGCAATTGGGTAGTTGGCATTGTATTGGATCACAAGAGGGTAAGTTGTCTTGATTTCTTTCCAACTCTTCTAGTCTTAATTCTTCTTCATTGACTGGACCACAAGTGAGTTGTGCTGTCTTGAAAGTGCAATATTTGAGTTTGCCGTCAAAGTAAAGACTCGGCGGACAACTTTGCGACCATGATCTCCAAGAGCCGCACAGCATGAACTTTCTGCAGTTATTGGGATCTGGAAATAAACCGTCCGCTTTAGGACAGGCGAAGCTTTTTTCTAAGTTTTCTGAATCATCTTCGCTGTCTTCGTATGGTTTCGGTTGTCCGCGTGAAAAACCAGAAGAACTTTGTTGTGGTTGAGGTACACCTCGTCTATTGCCTACATTTTGTTGAGTTGATTGTACTGATGGTATGGCTGCTGGGGCGCGACGGCCTTGTTGTTCGGTCGGCGCTTAAGTATTTATAGAGCAATAAAATTAATTTGTTTTATATTAAGTCAATTAATTGATTCATTCATTTTCGGGCCCGCTTTAACCCCGAAGGAGTCCACGCCATTGATTGATATCAATTAATTAGATATTCAATTAAATATTTAATAGTTTATGATTTACTACTTAAATGATTAATTTTGTAATGTATTAAAACTTGATTCTCCTTTATTTGACTCCATACTTAAGGATTAGCTTGAATTAAGTCAGTTTAAACAGGAATACCGACAAAACTTGATTTGCAATTATAATAGCTGTATATTTATTTAATTTATAGGGAGAGCCTTCAAAATCAGGTAAGATTTAAATTCATCTCATTAGCGATAGACTAAAGATTAATAAAATGTTAAATTGAATCTTTTGTTCAATGAAATTATGAACTTCTAAGTGAGTCACGAAAGCATAATAGTTGTGGTTTAAGTCTAATCGAGTGGAATAACAAGTATCACTTGATGACTGTGACCCACTAACACATCATATCTTCAATGAGAAATATCTCTAATATAATAAATTGTTAAAACTTAAGGCATCTCATGTCTCAGTTATAATCATATAAAATAATATATGATTCAATTTTGTATTAAACAATTAAATTTTGTTGCTTGCCTTGTATTATATGTGGTGTTAGGCACTCGCCTGTTCACCTTGTTCTATTTACCTTGACTTTGATTCAATTTATTTTCTAAAAACATGTCAATTCTCAACAAAGAACTCACTTATCGTTCATCACAATAAGAATTTCAAGTATTTTACACTTTGTTTTATAACATTTAATTAGTGGCTCTCGAAAACCAATGGATGCCTTCAATAATATAAATTTATAAAACTGTAACGTCTCTTATCTCTTGAGTCGTTATTTAAATGCAGCTCTTGAACAAACACTACATAACCACTTCATATAAATGAATAAATTATATGTAAACTTTTTTAATTAATTTATGCAAAAATCATTTCTGTTAAAAATTGGATCATCAATAAAATCAATCATTATTAGCAGATTATTAATCATTTTGAAAGTACAGTAACTTTCATTCAGGTTTTATTACATAAAATTGACTCCATATAGCTTTTAAATAGAGAACTTTTATAGCTTTTAAATTAGAGAACTTTTATAGCATTTAAATGAGAGAACTTTGAAACACAATATTAATTGAATGGTTAAGTTGAAGATACGTTAAATACAATTAAATCACTAATAAATAGATGAAATGGAAAGAAATGGATGACTTACCGAACGCAAAGCAAAGCAAAAAGCTGCTTAAGATAACTAAATTCATCACAATTTTGTACTCTTAAAAAAGTTCTTATAATTTTTATCACAAATTTTTATTAGAATACAGTTAACACAATCAAAAGTTAGAAATGATGTGGACTAACGTCTAGTTTCATTAAACTTGTTCCGCTAGTTTGGTGTCCAATAACAGTGTGCGCAGCATTTCTGCTTCTTATTTCTTGATTTTAGAATAGCCTCTCGTGCATATACTAGTAATATAGTTAAGTACACTCAGCAGACTTATTAAGAACCGAAATGAACAATATGGAAGCTATATTCAAACGATTTAAGTTGAATACGGCTTACGTCTTAGCCTTTCCCCTAAACCAGAATGAGGTTAATGGATCGCTAGAATTCCTAAAATTCAAACCTGCATTGCTTGTATCGCCACAATCTCTTGTCATATTGTCATCATTTGATTGTTTTGCCTCAAGGACTTCCTTACAGTTCTCTTTATTTTTAACAAATTTTTATTTTCTAATCAATTTTTAATAATAGCATTATTTTTCTCTTTTCTTAATTAAGTCGAATCAAGTTTGTTAAGTCCAATCATTTTATATGTTTTGTGACTTTATTTAATGGTTGTCCTCGTGGATACCATTTTAACGTTGACTCAAACCGTCTAATTTTAGATAACCTCCAATTATTTAGTTTAAACTTTGTTTATAAACCAAATATTAGAAGTCGGTCACTGAACTTAACTTTAAATTTTCAGTACATCATATTTAAAGCAAATTGTTTACTTATCATAACAATTATATTTGAAGTTTTTTTTCCTAATCTAATACTTGTTTAATACTTGTAATACTAATTATACTTCTTATGTTAATTTTCAAATTGATTCATAAAAACGATTTAAACCCTATAATTAGGTGATCCCAAAAGTTATTACAAATAAATATTCATTAATAATGGTTAATAATAGAATATAATCCATAAAATAAGTTATGATTTTTGAAATTTCAGCTCCAGATGCAAATTGAGATCCTGAGAGAATCAAGTTTTAAAAAATATAAAAAGCCTTCAAATAAAATTTTCATTTTAATCTATAAATGATTGATATAGCATTGTTTCATTTTAGTGATTCATTTTATTTTTTAATATTTCATTTTCTTTTTAGTTAAAAAATATAAATAAAGGAAAGTTTGCTGAGGTTTGACATAATAACACGATTAGCATGAGATTGATATCAAAAGTGTCAAGTTATCACTTATTCGCTAATTTACATATCAGATTATTAAACTTTAAGCTCAAAATAGTCAATCCATTTATCAACCAATCAGGGATTGCTTCATATCTCTAATTAATTACTTTTTACACAACAGAATTTTAGCCCTTTTAATGTACTAATAATAATAACATATTATTTTATTGAATATCATAAAAAAACGTTTGTCTCGCATTGCTCTTAATGCAGACCGTTTGTAATTTTTATTGTTTCGCTTCATTTTTACTTTTCAGATAATGAGAATGAAAATTATTATTCTTTTGTAAATAGAAATATTTCTTCTAAGATATGTCAATCACTGGTTCCTAATATTTGGCTCAACACGATAAATGCAGATATGCTCTCCTCTTAAATTATTTATCTAAGTTTCAATGTTTTGGTTCAATTCAAATAGAAGATTGAAGTCATGAAAATCTTCAAATTTATAACTAAATTCTGTATATGTGTGAAACTTTTTCAATTAAATACTGTTTTATATAATACATTATAAACATTTCTATTTGAATAAAATTAAAAATATCATTGTATCCAAAATATTAAAATTTTAGATAAATTAAAGTTTTATTTTGATATAAATTTACTGCATTTAATACTATAGTTAATATTGTGCTTAAAAATTGATTTTTTAATTAATATCTAATTTTTGTGTGTTTGCACACTTAGATATGTAAACTTAGATTCTTGATTCAGTTTATTGTTTAATAATATTTTGTATAAAATAATATTTAAAAAAATTATATAATCATAAAGATTTGTTATGCAATGAAATGAAATCTGGTGTCTATCAGATTAAATGTTCGAGTAATTCATTTAATATAAAGGGGAATCAAAAGAACATTTTAACATACGTTTAAATGAACATAAGTCTTATGTAAAGAATAAGAAAGAAATATCACCCCTTTCTGAACATAATATAGAAACCGGACACGAGTTTGATTGGACTAATGCTAAAATCATTAAGAATTTTAAGAACTATTGGTTTATAAAATTGATTAGAAATGTAGATAAAAGATATCTTATTAATGGTCACAATTTTTTTCTAACTTTTAAAACACAGTTGTTTTTATTGCTTTTTATTATTTGTAAATATTTGTCTATTGTCACGAGAAATAGTCAACTATTTAGAAATCGTTATAATAACTCTCTTTCGTTATAACAAACACTAAAGCCCTGAAAAAGAGTATGGATTTATTCAAAACAGTTTGGCTCTAAATATGTAAAAAAATGCTTATATACCTGCAATTTCTTATTTATATATTTTTCACTGAATAAAATGAGTTTAATAACAAATTATAGTTGAAATTATAATTAAGGGCAAAAGTTTAAATGAGTAAAAACTTTTACTAATTTTCAAAATCTATAAAAGTCTTGATAGAAATCAATAGGCCTTTGAGAACCGCTTGAAAGCATTTTAAATATTATTATTTAAAGCCATAATAATCTGATTTTTTTCTAGAATTTCTCAAATTCTCAAAATGTGAATCATGTTTCCCAATAAGACTGCTTTTTAAGTTATTATTCATTTTATGAGTTCTAAAATTTATTATTTCAAAAAATGAAATAAAAATTTAATTTAAATTATTTTAAATCGCTTAACGCTATATTTAATTATGAGTTTAAACAAAAATCACTAAACAATTAGCATAGCATTGAATCATTTGTGCCCTCATTTCACTATTGCGGGTGAAATCTCAGTTCATCAACAAATTAAAAACTATAAAATTATAAACGTTTAGATTTATGAAAGCTTGAAAATAGTTGGCTCACAAAACTATAAACAAAATCAATTAGAATTTTAGGGATTTAGAGATAATAACTTTTAAAGCTGACAATAATTATTAATTAAACACTTCCTCAATTATTATCATTCATTCAATTGGGAACAAACATCAATTTGATTTTTAATTAGATAACAAATATGTTCAGATCTAATATATTATAATTATAATGATTTTTGTATTAATTTCACGCTGTAAAGTATCGATTATTTGCAACTATTTTTAATTTATTATTCTTAGCCATCAATAAAATTATATATTTTGTAAAAACTCATATTTTCTAAAGATTTTATCTCAGATACAATTTTCGAAACTAATTCGTTTTCGTTTTTAACAAACGATAATATACTTTAAAAGATGATAACCTAAGAGTATGAGTAGATTTGTGTAAATCTGGAATTAAACTAAAGCTAGACTTGATTACAATCATTCCTTTAAAATTTATTAAAAGGGGTCAAAAAATCTCAAAATCGAGTTTTAAGGAATACTTTTCAATAATTGAAGTGATTTTCAACTCAATTCAAAAGTGACAATAATTATAATTAAATTGACTTTAGTTACCAAAAAACTTTATGCATTTTTATGTATGCATCGAAATGATGTATACAATGAATAAAGTCTATTAAATATTCTTATAAAATATTTAATTTAAGTTTGAAAAGTTTTTTAATTAAAAAATGAGTGCAAAACAGGTGTAATATAAGTGACTTTATTTTGAAAAATCTCTCTAAATCTCAAATATATTTAACTGATTTAAAATCTATTGAGTTTCGAAACATTTTAATTGGATTTTAAATCAAATGATTAGGGTTTACTTCATTTAAGTTTAATTTTTTTGAAATTTTGTTCCACAATCTCATATAAAAATACAGAACAGATTCTAGAAATGGAATGTCATAAGATTCTTGTCAATTATTATTAATGTAAGATTAAATACTGTACTGTAGCATAAATGAAAGCTCTATCGAATCAATTCAAAGATATCAAAGCCAAACACTTTATAAAAAAATAATTAATTTGTAGTAATCTAAGCGATTGCCTAACCATATAGTGAAATAGTTAAGAATAGGGAGTGAGAGCCCACCCAAATGATAATTCCTATACTTCTATAACTAGCTATAGAGGTATAACTTCTATAATTAAGAACATAATAATAAATCTAAATATTAAATAAAAATATAGTTAACACATAACTAAAACATTCTGAAGTGATTATATGAATAGTTTATAGTGAATTTACGTATCTAACTGTCTAACTGTATGCCGAATGAATGTTTAAAGTGATGCATAGAAATCAAACTTTGGATCATTCAATGAGACTTTAATAGAAACTGACGACTCTGTATCTTCAGAATATATTTTGAAATAATATCTTAATGTAATTACCGGTAATATAAGTTTGTCCGGTTTGTAACCTTCAAAGGAAATAAAACTGAAACCAAAGATTCTATAAGTGGTTAAGAGACAAATATCATTAAATTTCCTGTTATTAAGGAAAATAAAGGGTTAAACCAATAAAGGGTTGCCAACTCTCGAGTCAGACAAAGGAGACATTTTAGAATCAAAGGGATTCCTAATATAAAATTTGAATTTTTTTTACAAAATATTGATAATAAAAGTTAAATGAAAGATTTTTATAAACTTTCTGCTAATATTAGTGCTCTTGACGGCACGATATTTGACATATATCCATCATAAGGCATATAGCTTTCATACTCACTCGTCAGTGTGAGCCTGAGCTAAGACAAGAGCTTGATCCTGATTAAAACCCTCACTTTTGAGCCGAGTCTAGAGCCTGAAGAAAATTGACTATGATAGGGTCAGAATGGGGTTTGTGGGCAAACCTTAAAGGGTTTTGAGGAATTGCTGAGATGAACCCTAAATGTTAAGTAAGTGACTCTCGTTATGGTTCTCATTAGATTCACATGCAGTGCTTCATTTTGGAATTTTGGATTTTGCTTGAGCTTGGAATGACAAGGGGGTGTATATGGTATCATACCCCTATCACATTTTGGTCGAGGATACTCACTATTGAACGACAGAAGATCGACCCCTCCCCAGCGAACCAGAAGCGTAAAAATCCTTTTGACCCCCCTTTGATTTTTTGAGTTTTTCAGAAAAAATCAAAATAGTCTAAAATTGAAACGAATGGTCTCAGATATGTTATTTAGCGTCAAAATACAAAAACCTTACTTTAAATTTCTTGATATGAGTTCATTGTATTTATTTAAACCATAATTTCATGAGAGTGTCAATTATTATACAAAAAGTAAATTATCAATTATTTAGTAAAAGTGACACAACAGCAGTTCATAACCCACTGAATAGTATAACAGACACACTGCATATAAGAACTAAAAGGTTTATGTTGTGTATGTGTTAAATAACGCAAATATTTGAATTTAATTAATGGTAAGCTAATAATGATGCACATAAGCTCAGTAAAGCTAATCCTGAGCCTAGGCTCCCAAACTTTGAGCCCGAGCCTAGGCTCTCACCAACTGAGCTTGAGCCTAGGCTCATAGTCAATGAGCCTTGAGCCTGAGCCTCAGGCTCAAAAAAGCTTCAGAGTTAAGCCTTGAGCCACTTTGTAGGCTAGCTCGGTGTGCATCATTACTTAGTACAAGTACTCATCATAAGTACAAATATCACTAAACTTTATGATTTTATTGAATATCATGATTTACACGAAGTTTAAAGCGAAGAAGTTTAGCATAAGTGATAACAAGTTCACAATATATCTAAATTTATTTGATATTATATTTTAGATTTCAAAAGTTATGGCATTTTTTTATTTCGATTATTATTTCTTCGAAATTATAATTCACAAAATATTTGATTTTTAAAATTGAAACTTAAATTTTATCACTTTTACATATGTAAGCACTAGTTTTCTAGTAATTTGTATGTTTTCTTTAATAGTGATATGAATGTTACTATTTGTTTGAGTCAGTTTTGCAAATACTAGTATTAGATATTTGTAAAATTGAAGTAGTGATTAAAAAAATTGAAATAATTGATCTCAATTCAAATTAACTTTGAGTATGAAATCCCATAAATTGGATAAAAGTTCATTGTAATGCATACATAATAACTTTACAACGATTAAGCATTTATGCAGAGCAGAGCTGGTTTACTCTTTGGGTTTACTTTTACAGGAATAGTAAGCGCCACACAGTGTCCACCTTTCGATTCACACGAGAAACTGTTTTCAGCTTTAATTCAATGTAAGAAATAAGTCAATAACAAACAGTGGCGTAGTTAGGGGTCGGGGGACTCGAATTAAATTCATAAAAATCTTAATTGTATTGTATTTTCTTTTTGTACATTAAATTACATGAATTACACATTTTTATGTTTGACAAACTGTAAAATACGCTATAATTGAAAATATTTTTTAAAAAGTATCTTAATTTAAAGTCTTTAACATAACTAAGAAAGAGGTGCCTTAAATACATTTTTTAAAGAACCTGCAAAACAATTGAATGGCACACAAATACTCATCTAAAAGCTAAATCATATAAAATGAGAAACATTTTAATTTATAAGTGAATCCAATGTCTCAAATGATTAAGTAATTGAAATCAATTTTAATTCCCAAAATCCTTTTAAGCATTTTGTAATCCAAATGAGGAGAAAAATATTAAAATTTTAAATAATTTATAACTATATAAATGGAAAATTGAAGCCAGAATTATAAGACAGATGTCTTTATATTACACGATTCAACTGTTAAATCCTTATAAAGTTCATTCCTCATTATCGGGTATTAACTAGTTTTGCATTTGAATGCTTTTCTCTTGAATAGTTCGGCGCAAACTTGAGCTGAAATTGAAACGAAAACTAGAGAAACATTGAACAGTCAAAACATTTGAGATCATTGAAACTTTATATACAACTTATGCCCTAAAGTTATTTGTTGATCATTAAAGAATCTCTGAACTTTCACGTTAACTTGGATTTATCTGTAGTTCAAATGGGTGCTGGCTTTCAAATTGAAGCATTGCCAATAAATATATGACTTACCGATTGGACTCCCATTCAGCAGATCAATACTTTCTTCACAATTTAAACAATAAATTCATGACAATTAGTTGAAAAAGTCTCGCATTTGTAAAAATAATTGTTGAACTACATTACAGTATAATATCTGCTAAAATTAAAATCAAACTTTCAGTTTTAGTTCTCTGACACGAATAACACTATTTCTAACTTATCAGAATTGATTAATTAAATGGTTATATTTTTGGGCGGATTTAGATTTCTGTTTGTTGAGAGCATAAAATTGACAAAATTGAGTGAATCAGTGATTATAGGAAATTAAATAATTTCAATTTAAATATTTAGATCAATGCAAAGCGAATCAAAACAATTATTGAGTTCAAGTTTCGCAATAATGAATGCTTATTAGCTTTGTTAGTGCTATTATATTGAATGAGCATGCTAATTTGATTGAGCAAAAAACATGTTAGTTTTAGAGGTAATTTCAATCAAACACTCAGATTATTAAATAATTAAGATTTAATTTGAATTTTGTTCAATTATAAGACTGATTTCATTGATAAATAAGAGCTATTATATGAAAACAGGTTTACTTCGAAAAACAGAAACCTTAGGATTCTTTATAATAACTAAGAGGGGCATTGATTTGATGTTTTGCAACCACTTTACAACTTTCATATAAACAACATTCCTTTTTAAATAACTTTACTTAATCACTGAATTTTAAATAAAGGAATGCAGTACTACTTGGTATATATTACTGTAGTATAGTGTGTACTGGTATATAAACTTAATCAAGTTTCCCCATTAATTGCTTTGGAAAAACGCAAACTGATTTTTAAACATGTTTTTCACTTAGATTGTATTTTAAAGTTCTTCGTTACGTAAAGAAATGTAGGATTAATAGAATTGTTATTCGATTCGTAAATATTTTTTGTGTCAAACAAACAGCCAAAACAGCCAAAGCTCGTGCCTTTAATTAGTTCATATCAATGGTTTGGCCTTCACTTAAATAATTTAAAACGGAGTAACTTTGAAACTTCAATCACAGAATGCTTCTCATGACAAAAATGGGTTTAGTTTTAATTCAAAGTGATTTGATAGGCATTGAATAGTTAAATAAGAAATAGAGACTTATTTTATTTTATAAATATTTTATTTTTAAAGTAATAAATTGCTTAAATCTACATTTGACAGACAATTACTGTTTACTGTATAATTAGCGCCCAAAAAGAGTCGATACTTAACAAGCGCTCATTTAGAGTAATCATTAGTATTTAAACTAAACTTTTAAATTATTTTAGAATTGGAAAAACTCAAAAACAATTTGTTTTATATTATTTTGTTGTACAAATTATTACATATAATGTTTACAATACAGTAGTGTTTGATATACCTCTTATTCATATATAGTTTGGGGAAAATCTAATTCTATTGAATGAGTTGACGGCCTCTCGAACTCATTGATTTAAATGATTGTCCACTACTTTCGTAATTAAAATTGAATGATAGACATCAAACACAATTAAAATTTGGCAGAAATTGCAATATTTGATACTTTCTATAAGATAGTGAACAAATAAATAAAAAGTAATTATACAGTAAAAAGGTATCTGAATCTTGAGTCTGGTGTGCTTTCATTTTTAAAAGTTATATCTTTGATAATTTGTTCCCAAACATGATTCCCAAACCTAACCACTAATACAGAATCAAGAGAGAAGAGTTGGATTAATAACACTTTGTTAACCCTAATATCCCTATACAGTGTTGGCTGATTTTTATAGCGTCTATTAATCCTTAACAAGATATCAATGTATCTGTATCTGAATCCCGGACTGTAAGCGAATAGTATTATATAATGTTTATATTACTATCAATAATAATTAATTGTATTGAACTAAACAATAGTAAAACCGTCCATCAGTTTAAATATTCTTAGGGAACAATAAAATAAGAGAAACATTAACCACAAGCGTAATACTCATACAATATTATATTATTTTTCATATACAATTACAATTACAACCTAACAGATAAAAACGTTTTCATTCTTTTTTAGCTTTAGGGCATTCAATATATTCTTATTGTATTTTCTATTTACAGAATACGATTTATGAACATATGATTTTTGATGAGACACCAGAGTGATGTCAAGATTTGAATGAGGGATGATAATGATCAATAATATTATAATAATAATAATAATATAATAATAATAATATTAATAATGTTAAGATGCAGACCATCTCTACTTATGATGCATTGATTGCCAAAGTAATAAATTGATATAAACCAATGGTTTTTATAATTTATCGATTAATCGAATCCAACTCGCAATAGAAAAACTCAGCAAAACGTTTATAACTCAGCTTATGATTCTATTTTGATGGCATTGTCTGCGGTGGGAGAGTTGGGTGGCTTTTTAGACAGATTTAAAGGTTGAGAATCTGTGCAATCGCTTTGGGAGGACAGTAGTATTGCAGCAATTGATGGCGAAGATGCACATGATTTCGACATATGAGGAGTTGAAGCTTGTGGTAGTGGTGGTGTTGAACCAATGACTAGTGCTGCGGGTGATGTCGTCGGAGGACAAGGAGATCGACGATGTTGTTGTACGTAAGCGTTGTTGTGATGTTGCGCTTCCATAGAACTGGTCGTATAAACAATTCTTGGCGCCGATGTCAGTGATGGCTGTTGTGAGGGAGACATCGATTCTACTTTAGCTGTTCTCATATTGGATGTGTTTTGTGCTGTTGAGTATGGACATGAATTTTGCTGAAAGTTTGAAGGAATGTAATAACCAGGAGGACAAACAACAACGCTTTTTGCACTTGAATTCATTGGCTGTTGTCCTGTCGTTAATAACGATTGTACTGATTGTAGTGCAGCACCATTTGTGTTGTGTTGGTTTACATGCTGAGCAACATTGTGATAGACAAAGTTGCCATTACTTTGTGCTGAATGTCCGTTATGTCCATTTGACATATCTGTCACACCCATTGACTGTCTGACACCTTTCCAATTGGCAGAGGTGGAGTTGGACGAAGAGGCAGACGCGGCTTCGTTTCTCATAATGATGTTGTGAATCAAATCCGTTCGCTTCAACTGTTGTTCATTCATATATCTCGACGGCTGTTCCAATGTCTTCAATAGAGTGCTGTGAGAACTGGCCAACGATTCCTGTATAGACTGTGCTGAATGTGTAACTGTTGTAGTTGAAGGACTGTGTGGTTCGCCTTCTTTTCTTTGGGCCGCACGAAACTTCTTGTGATGACGGTAGGCCTCGTCCATCATTTTGTTAGTGTTTACGAGAGGAGGCGCTTGAAGTGCTCTCTTCAACATTGGCATGTCATCAATGGATTCTTGCTTTTCGTTTGATTCCGAATCACTGACATCCTTAACCTTGTCATCCATGGCAGATCTTGGACTAGAACATACAGATGTTGTAGGAGTGCTGCCATTGCCGTGTTCTTTGCCGCTCTCGATTCCTGAATCGGTCGGCGAATCGACGCGACGTATTTTACTATAATTGGCACTGTTCCCGACCATATTGCCTTTCATTGGACTGTCCACCCCATAATATACTTCATCCACACCGTGATCGTGATTTGTTAGGTCGCTGTGAGGGCTCGACACTGAAGCGCTCACCATCTTTAAGGGTCGATTCATGTGATACTGCGATAGATGTTGTCTCGACTGGTTATAGACTCCATTGTCATGTGCATCACTGTTTACATAACAGTTTGACTTATTGGCACCTGATATTGAAGTGTTTCTCATCGGACACTCTTCTGCTGACAGACCACTACTGCTCATTGACAGAGGACTACCAAACGAGCCGTCGTTCCCGTCTTTCGAGTCAGAGCCGCTCCAGTCGTGTTGACTCCCTTGTGCTGGAGATGATGTGCTTCTGTTGTCGTCATCTAAATGTACTTTTGTTTGATTGTTAGCCGTCATCATTGCGAACTGAGTCCATTGCTCAGGAAATAGAGTCGAATAATTACAGACGTTTTGCTGGCTTTCATTATGTCCATTATGTCCCTCTTGTTGACCATTTCTGGGCTCCATTTTATAAGCCAGTAATTTCTCTGAATGAAGTGTATTAAGTGTACGCAAATCTGGAATCTTTTTCTTCAGTTCACTAAAGAGACACCCATTCTCAGGATGATTAGAAGACACCGCCTTTTGTAATACATCGTCCAGTTTTCTATTTATTTTTTGAACGAGATCTACGTTTCTCAAACCGGGACGATCTGTAACAATCCAATAAAGAAATGGTCACTAAATTGTCACTAACTTTAAAAACACTAAATATAAAGCACTTTACAAAACACTTTCTTTAAACTCAATGGAAAACAATTTTTATTAACTATATAAGAAACTAACACAAGACTTAAAAACATAGGTCTTGTCGCGACTGAAGTTGCATTAGAAGTGGAAGCAATGTATGAAAGGAAGTATTAGCCGTGTTATGAAGTATCCACCACTATATTCAAGGCCGAGGCTAACAGAGAGCAATCGTGCCGTTCAATGACATAAGCATCTCCTGTATAAGTAGGTCATGGCATCAGCTATTGCTTAAAGTTAGCATAAGTTACTCTCCATTGGTGTAAATTTTTGTAACTGAGAACTATTTAGCTTGAAGTTTGAGAGTTAAACGAGAAAAAGTGAGACCAAAACAGCCAACGAGAGAGTGAGGCCGAGAAAGAGAGAACATCTTTGCGGGAGTGGAGAGAGGGAGGAATGAAAGTGGGTCACAACACATAGAAAATAAGGCCAACAAATTTCACTTTTTAGTTATTGTTGTTATATTTATCCCCATTATTGAAGAATAGTCTCGAAAAAAATATTTGGTGGCAAACGAGGTCAGGGCTGCTTATGCGGGAATTAAAAGACGTTGTGTGCAAATAACGTTTAAGTATACAGTGCATGCCGTGTGTAGTCAATTATAATAACTATTAAAAAGTGGGACTTTTTCTCACTTTTTAATTATCTTAAATTACATTCAAAGATAAAAATAATCGATTGCTATAAATATATCAAAACTTCATTGAAATGTAAATAAGAGTGAAACTTAAATTTAAAGCTGTTTTCACATAAACAAATTTCAATGGCAGCTTATTTTTAGGGCAAAATAGTGACCCTGACCCTCATGGCACTGCACTCTCTCTCTCTCTCTAAGATTTTGAGACAGACAATGGGCTTCGAGAAGAAATACTTGAGAAAAAAAACAAGATTTTGGTGTTGGAAATGACTGAATGCAAAAGAAAGAGAGTCTGTAAGAAAATTGAACTAATATTCTGCAGAAATATTAAGTTATAACAAAGTGGTGGGAAACGGGAAAAGCCGATACTTTTCTATATTAAAAACAAATTAAATGACAAAAAATAGTGACACAAAGGTTTGCGTCACTAACTCATAAACGCTTCACTATAGCCTTGCATTGATTTCCTGATAATAAAGATATTAAATCTATACTTAATTTACTTCTAATATTCAATGTTTGGTAAGATTGATAAATTACAAATCATGAAAAATCACTTTAAACTAATATGAGTGTTACTAATGTGCAAATTTGCTTCCGTTTAGAACAATGTATATGCAAAAAGTTTTTATACATCAAGTTTGATAACAAGTCTATGCGATAAAAATAAAATAAAAATTCAAGGAAACGATGACAAGTAGAGGAAATCTCTCTTTCCTTGAGTTAAAATAACACAACATTGAGTGTTATAAAGCTGTACACAGTACTGGTGTTGAGTATATGCTTATATAAAATCCTATATAATGAAGACTCTCTCACCTGCAGCGATGACAACGACAGCGCAAAAAAGGCCGATCTCGTGATCAGTTAATCGCAAAGCGTTTAATCTTTCGGCGAAGTCGAACATAGAATCGAGAAGGAATCGTGCGTTACTCGCAGAATGTAAAGCCTCACGTCTGAGAACCAAACCATTGAGACATATCATAGAGTTGGAGTGAGAGTCGAACATACACGCCAACCGAACCAACAACACTTCAAAAACTCCCGCCTAATCATAATCATAATCATTAATTAATTAATCACTAACTCATTCTACAACTCATTAATCAGTATATTTTATGAGAACCTACCTTAAGAAGTGTCACCTGATCGTCTTGTGATAACATACCAAAGCCTGGTATTCGTTTTGCGAACTCCACGACACCCCGTATTGCTGGTGAAAATCGTTCACTAAAGTCTTCAAGAATACGATTTGTGCCACCACTTTCGATAACATGCTGTGGCATCGGATTTAATGGACATGCCTTTCAAAGAAGATTCAAATTATTAGCTTTTTTCTATTCTTTTCAATTGAAAAGTAATTTTCAACACATAATTAAATATTTTGAATGCATATACAATTCAGGGGAAAAGTGATCAATATTTGATATTTTAGCAAAAGAATTAATAGTTTGAGCCCAAGGACAACAGTTTTTGCAACATCACAATCATGTTAAATAGCATTGAACATCAATTATATATTCAGCTAAGTATCAGTTCTACAATATAATGAAATAGCTTACAAAATGCGACTTTGAATTTAACATTATTTGAGTTTAACTGATAATTGTTGTGTTTAACTGTTTTAATAAATGGATTTATCTCTTAATTTTGGTTCTATTTTAAGTATTCCTGAGTTTATATTTTTCAATAAAAGGCTAATTCATTAGAAATTAAATAATGTGCGTCTTCTAATTGATTAATTACTACAATTAGATATAGAGAAATGGTTTTGACGTTGAATCGGCACTAAAAGAAATCATAAGTTTTCCTCAACTGAATTATGAGGCCTTGAAATGATGGTAAGATAGGGATATAATTCGTGGATTCATTTGTGCATTAAATGGTCTGACTTCTCCTTCTCCTAATGTCACCCATAATCTAACCTTCAAAAAGCTTATCACCAATTCTTGTCCTTAAAATGCATCTGTCCTTCAATATCACCTGAACATCATATGAACAATATCTCATTTTCGTATTCTTTGTTTGTAATATCAAACTATTTTAATACCGGTCAGCAATAATTAAGTATTTAAGAGCTAATAAGCCGGTTATCAATGAATCCTTATCTGAGTAGTTGTCAAGACTCGTATTTTAAGCTGAAAGCACATGTGTTTCAAATGTAAAAACTTCCTATTCATACAACATATAGTAATTGAATGGAATAGAGTGGAAAGTCTAATGATAACAATAGGGTCTTATCTGAAAGCTGTTCTCCCTCTTTGTTTTAAGTGAGATTCGGTCAAGGCTTACAATAATTATCACAAAACTATGCAATTTATGAGACAAAAAAGACAGTATATATACACGTCCCTGACCTTGACATTGCTATTAAACCTAACGATTGATATCGAGATGCAATTCATACAGTGTTGCAATACCTCAACGGATGCCAGTTATATACTGTACTTGTAATTTAATGTGCCGTATATTAAGGTATATTAACTACACTGTACTGCAATGTACTGTATATCATATTGAAAGCTAAACCAATCTATTCTCACAAAGTAGTCGAAAGTCTTTCGTGTCCTCAACAGGAAAAAATGTCATTAATTTTTAGAGACTTTTTTACACTATAAATATTTTACGAAAAGACTTTTGGTTCTCATTTGTAGGCCAAGGATAGACACACTTCTAAAGTATTGTGACTAAAGTCGTAGCTATTATTATAAATTGCGTTTCTTGTATTTGCGAAGAGAGACCGTTAACTACATAAAAGCTCATCGAAAACCTTGAATTCAATAATCATATAAAAATTATTCTAAACGACGACAACAGGCATACAGTACATGGATTAGAGGCATGCGATTCTTCAAAATACAATTTACGTCAATGAATACTAATTTATAGTTAGGCATAATATGCAGCTATGGCTTCACTTGATTCCCAACACTTTACTACCGCATATCACGTCACCATCACCTGTGAGATCCTATTGCTATGCATTCATAATATTGGGATTTTTATAGATTTTTGCGATTTATAATTGCATTTAAAATGAGAAACAAAAGAAATTATTAAACTGATAAAAGATAGGCGTAACTCAACTCAACTCCAAACTGATCAGCAAAGCAAAGTTGTATGAAATCACTATTTAGGTCAAGTGATTTCATATAACACTCCCTATCATTTCTCTTCCGGTTTCCGCAGTTTGAGTCCAAAGATAGCAATGTGTTAGTCGTATATCTCATAGATTTTGTTACAAAGACTAACTTTACAAATAATAGGAAATGAAATCATTTTATTGACGCACTTAATAAAACGCAATTCTGTTCACTAAAAAAGTTGTTTGTTTTAATCATAAGAACTCAAACTTATCAGTAGTCATATGAAAAACGGTTAAACAAAAATCTAATCCAACAAATACAGTAAATATTGATTTTTATGATCCTCAGCTTGAGGTATACGACTACCCGACAACTTATAGGTATACGACTACCCGACAATTTAAAAATTAACAAAATTTTTGAGCCATAATAGCAATAGTAATACAGTATAATAAAACTGAAAAACCCTAAGTTCTAAACTAATATGGCCTACAATTGCGTCACATAAACGATCGAAATTTCGCAGAAGAAACTAAAAATAAATTTCATGATCACTAGCTCTCAAATATAGTATTACACAGACTAATGGTAATAAGTATTTGTTTGCTATAGACTCTACCTTTGACATATCCATTAGTAATGCAATACTACAGTATACCTGTATATGAGTATAGAATACCAACCACAACAAACAAACAGTATTGTTAAAGAAAACAATAAGTACATACCATTTGCGGAGGACAGTGAGCATAAACCGGTTGAGTCCGAGAGCGCTCTATAAGAGGCGCTACTTTCTCTCGTGTATAATCGCAGGTCTCTTCGTGTGCCTTAATTATTGTGGCCAACAAACGATTTTCGTCTTCAAGTTCAAGACAAAGTGCTTTCTCTTGAGAGTTAGCATTCACTTTCTGCATGGCTGCCAATATCTTCGCCTTCTCTCGTTTGGGGACCCGACCAAATCTCACGGCTGACAATAAATTTAAAAATTAACTCAATTTAACACAATTATTAAAAATTAAAATCAGAGAATAAACTTTTGAACAAAATGCTGACACACTCAAAATGAAACGCAAACACCATTATAAAGAAAACATTTAATATTAAATATTTGCACAAATTTTGGCAAAGAAGGAACGAATAAAATAATTTATGGCATAACTGCTATGAAGATCTTATGTACCATTGGAATCATCACTGCATTAACCTTGACCTCCAAACTAAGTTAAACGCAATTCAACAAAAAAAAGTTGACCATGAAATACAACTCAATTTTAGCTCATATAAGATGATAATCACAATCATCAATGGGTACATAAAAAACTTTCTAATATAGGAAGTAAAAGCTTTCTCTACTCATATCATTAAAATATGACTAATTATTCAAATTGATCACAATTAAGCCAACAATAAAGTGCTGCATATTTTAAATTAAGTAATTTGAATAACTTATGCGTTAATTAAATGAAAGCTTACTTTGATTTTTATCACACTTTACATTTATTGGACAAGAAGTCGACTGATAACTAGTATTAGTATTTGAGAATCCAATTGTTCTTTTGTGATGAGGGTATGAATAATATGGTAATAGAGGTGGTGGAGGTGGAGGAGGATGAAGAATATGGGGCTCATAATGAGTTCGTTGATTGAGTTGAACAGACATCATATTTGAAGTAGAGCTACAATTATCATAACTGATAGGACGTCGCGCCGGATTGTGGTCAAGAATACGATGCTGTAGTGGGGGTCGTAAAGTAGACCAGTCTCTAATACTATCGCAATGCATCACCGATGCGGAGGACATAGCAATTAGTTTAGCCGATAATAAATATGTACTGATTGGCACACAATTAACAGAATAGTAACAGAATTAAAATAGTTTTACACTCAAATATTGATAACAGCAGTAGTTATGTAGTAATAGGAATCCAACTCTTGAATTAAAACGCGAATAGTGAAAGTGAAATAACGAGACCTTGCAATAGAGCGCGTTTTCAAGG
>JAQGCH010000387.1:0-24463 GCA_034699485.1 Nanhermannia elegantula | reverse complement strand
TTTCGAATTAGATATAAGGGTTAGTTAGTCTTTCTGTAAGTGTATCAAAAACTAGCAATAACTCAGTTTTCGAAAACTTTCGATTTACGACTTTCGACGAACTCAACCGACGAAATATGTTTGAAAAACGTATTTAAACCCATAAACTGATAGTTTGACAAATAATTTTATTTGAACTGAATATTTGAATACTATTCAATATCTTAATACATGGAATAGCTTTGTCTTTATTTCAATTTAATCATTTGTACTAAAATTCCTCTCTTAAGTGACATTCTTTGTTATAAAAATTAATTAATTTTTTATAACAAATGTGCAGAAATAAACATGAGATCAATTCTGATTTTATTTATTATCTTTTAATGTGTTAAATACTATTCCGTAGTCTGTATTTTGAAAACTATTACAGACACAATCTATCAGTGGTGGGTCAAACCTAACCTAATCAATACCTCGTGAATATCCACAAGTAATTTCATTTAAATACATTGTATCAAAAGTCCTATATTTAAGGATATTCTTTGTTAAGTTGACTCCCATTCATGTTGATCCTCACCTTTTCTTCGGTTATAATATCTCTATTCCTATATACTATCCCTCAGTTCATAAAAATCCGGACAAAGTTTTATTGAATAACTTTATAATTATTTGGTATAAATGAAAAAAATTTAAGCCCCTAATGAAAAACAATGTATAAAATGAAAATAATTAAGTTTTATTATTGTATATTCAATCTTTTGGCCTCAATACACATTTGAAGGCATGTTATCAAAAAACAAGTTCTATATTCTGCGTTAAATTCTGTGAAAATGGATATAAAGGGGATTCGGACACTTGACCTAAGGTGCTTTTCGATGACTAAACTTAGTTTTATTGGTTTAATTAAGTTGGCTTATCATTACTCAACGATAGTACGTGTTTGAAAATTACGCTTTTGTTGGCCACTCCCGTCGGGAGTTATTGTCCGGTTCGGGTCAGATTTGGTGATGTGAGATACCAAATTATTCATTTTGACTAGCTGAATCTAACAAAGTAAAAAGTTTAAGGGACGGGATGTCGGATACCCTGATTTAATCAAATAAAGCATTTTTTCCGGATAGTCATATAACCGGAAAATATGAAAATATTGGGCTATATATCAACGCTTTTCAACCTGGGGCCATGGGATAAAAAAATTAACATTAGCTTCTATGGAAAGGAGCCACCGATTATTTAATTTTACATTGAAATGCGTCTAAGGGGGGCCACAGAACAAAAAAGGTTGAAAACCTATGCTATATATATCCTCAAACGAGATCAGCAAGGCAAAATACAAAAAATTGATTTCTTATTCAATGCTGTATGGCCAGTATTTTGCAGCTGATTTTATCTATTTAAACCCATATATCATTTAAGTTGACAAATAATTTTCTTTTTAAGAGTTTATGTTAACACAGTTCACAATATAACTCATGTCATTATAAAATGAAAGGTTAATTATTACAAAAACATTTGAATATTTAAACTTAAGTCTTACAGAGATTCTGTTTAATTAATTAAAAATTATTTTTCTCTATTTCCGATTTTATTTATAAAATTACATTTTGTTTATTTTGACTTATTATAACTCAGTTATAACTTTACAGAAATTATTAATTTTTTAGAATCATTTCTCTGTAAAATAATTGTAATTTTTTAATTTAAAGTTATAATGGATTGAGTTTTAATACGAAACCAAATACCAAATATTCTTCTCCTTAATAATTATGAAAATAAGAATGAACTTGAAATTATACTTCCCTAACATTTTTTTAAAATTTCAGTCTTATTTTTGAGCCATTAATTATACAATATAAGTAATGGTTAACCAAAACTTGGTTTAAATCCTTTTGAGGCAATCAAATGTATGATTTGTTTTCTAGAAATACTATTAAACCCATTGACCGGCAGTTAAGAAACTTAACCAGAAATGTCTGTCATTTGAAGCTTAATTAATTCAAACATAAAATTTAATTATTATGCCTTCAAAACCCTACAACTCATACATGATTTTCTTTGATAAGTGAGAAAAGGATTTTAAGGTCAAAGTAAAAAATTTCTCATTTCATGTGTTCAATAGTTATAACTTATAAGTGATTTGAATTACGATTTAAATAAAACTCAAATAAACTCAAAATAATATCATTTTATTGAACTTTAACCTAAAAATATGATTTCAATGGTTAATAAATATAAATAAACTGAAATCTAATCTCATCTTTGATTCGCTTAATCAATGGTTAGGGCATAATATTTGTATGTAATTTATATAATAAGTTATAAGTTTGACTCCAATTGATTAATGCTTTTTATAATTTGAGTAATTTTTCATTTCCTCTTCAATAATAAATAATTCATTTCTGGTCCAGTTCTCACCGGAAGAAAAATACTTTCAATTACTGATAAATACACTTCTTGTGAATTTAGATAAACATTCAATTTTTTCCCTATAATAGCAGATATTTTTTTAAATTTATTGACAAAAAGTGGATAAAATTTATCGTTTTTATTAAAGTTATTAATTGTACTGTAATTAATCTATTAATCTATTTGGTTAGAGATAATCTAACTATGGAGTCAATTACTATAACTGTCAATATTTGCCAAATGTTTTAATCAAAGTTTGTTAGAAATTACTTTAGTTCTCATTTGAAATAATTGTAACTTCAAATTAAGTTTTATTTGACTTCTTCACGTACTAAACGATAAGTGTCACGAATTTAATTAAGATGTAAGATAATTTTCAACAATAGGTCAAATCAGTAATAGTGGGCTAAGAAAAAAAATTCAATATTCAACCCATGAATGAATTTTGATTAAGTTCTTGTTATTCACTTCACAAAAAATAAACAAAATTTTCTGTATTAACAATTCATGATTTATATGCTTATAATTCAAAGCCTTATCAGATACAAACAAATCTATTTTTATTTAATAATTCATAAGTAATTTATAACTAATTTAAAATAATATTTTGTATACCAAACAAATTGAAGCCAACTTAACCTTTAAGTGAACCAAAAAACCTTAACCTCTAAAAGTTTTCACATTAATTGTTAATTTTTTCTAATTATAGCATTTTGTGTATACAAAGTGAAAATTGTAAATTTTGTTCCTAATTCTCCCCTTTGGGTGTTGTCTCATGAGCTCAAATACGAACAAAATAAAAATTTCTTATATTACTTCATAATAGATTCACTCCCAATATCTCTCGTCATTGCCTTTGAATATCAATTTACAAAGACTTCAGTGAAAAATCGTGTTTAGAATCTTAGTATTGAAATGATAATGATTTTTACATAAATAATATTAATGATAGACTGATTTAGATCGTAAGCATTGATCTGATTTGTATCAAATTGCCTTATTTTATATAATTTAGCATAAATTAAAGTCATATCTTAGATTAATATTAGGCTGCAAGTACTCTCCTATATACTGTTGCTAAATATACTAAATTTTTTCCACATCATTAAATTAAATGTTATATTTAGTTTATTGAATAAATTTATTAAAAAAATTTAGAAATACAGCAAAATATTATATTAAATTTTGTTATTATAGAAAACATTGGGTTCTCCTATTTCTGTTACTTTATATTTACTATAATTCAACTCTGAAATATCAAATTTTTCAAATTATTTTTTAGTTATCTAGTATTGTATTATACTTGTTAACAATTTTTGAACTTTTGAACAATTGAATAAACAAATTGAATTCAATAATAATTTAGTATTAAATTTATTTAATATTTTTACTATAATATAATTTCTTAGTTAACTGCAGGCAGACAAGTAAGAGACTTGACTTATTTGATGATCCACTTTGACTAACATCATAAATGATGTGAAGCAGGTCTTCAAATCTCAAGATTTATGAGATATTATGTTTGCGTAAACTTATATTTGCGGTAATAAAATATTGATCCTTATAGTCGAGGGAAAGAGAGAAACTCTTGTCACACAATTTAATTATTTGTTAAATAGGGTTAACATAAATAGATAGTTAATTAATTCAAATGCGTTAAGCCCTCAATCAATGCCAAAAACTATTCATAGCTTAAAACAAGTAATTAAAAGAATTTTTGTAACAAAAAGGCATATAGTTAACAATTTTTTACAACAATTGACTGAACTTTTATGAGAAAAATAATGGCTTAAAAAACAACAATTCGTTATAAACTTTAAGAAAGTTAAAAACTATGCAACAGATAATCTGATAACTATTTTATTTTATTTTTTTCACTCAAAGCTGATGTACAATAAGTTTTTTATGAATACATAATAATAACCTCAATAGAGATTTGTATTTAAAATAAAACATGTGCTGAAAAATTTACACTATTATTAACTTCATTGCTATAAAAAACATTTTATAAGAGTTGCGATTATTAACTCATTATTTGTTTTGCATTTTAATCATAAGCCTATAATATCTAATGTGACTTATTATTTGATTGATTGCTTGTTTTAATTCTCATCTATCAAAGTCTTTGTATAAAAATGCTTTGGAATTAGTTATCGGCTGAATTCATAAATAGATTTCACATGAAATGAAGTCAAAAGCGATTTTAATGATAATATTTTTTAGTACAGTATATCGAAAACAGCAATAAACTAAAAGTTCATTGCAATAAAATAAATACAAATAAACATTTGCCTCATTATATACCTCAATAAACTTGTATATCAAATAAAATAAATTTTAAACTTTTCAATAACAGGAATTATTTTTAGTTAAAGGCAAATAAGTTATAGATTTTATTTGATTTTTTGTTCAGACTTTTTAGTTTACAATTTTATTAAGTAAAAAGAGTTATACAGTTAGACCTGATTTTATTCACCAAATTTCGATTTAACACCAATTTTCAAAGCACCGGCAACTCTTTTGAAATGTCTATGATGTTAAAGTGTTCGGATTATAGTAAACCTGATTTTAAATTTTCAAAGCATGCATAACATTGACAATGCATTTATAGGCATTTTAACAATTCTTTCAATTGAAAATTAATTTATGTCAACCATTCATCCAGTGAGGAAGCTATCAAAGGCGCATAGGGGGCATATGCCCCCTCACTTCAAATTTAAAGTTGATTCATAAAAAACTTCAATTTTATTCCGGGATAACTGAAGAATAAAATATCAAATTATCAAAGTTTTCATAATTTTTTGTCATCTCACTCAAAATTTTCTGCATTCATCTAAAATTATTTTATTATTCAGTTTCAATAAGTTTTAAAATGAATACTAATTAGCGATTTTTATGTATATTTGCAAAAATAAATGCTAAGAAATCCGATGCCTACAAATTATATGTTAAAAGTAACAAAATTATGTCAGGATACGATTTTAGTAAGACTTTACTGTAGTGGTCAGCAATGATTTTAGGCATTCATTTATGGCAGATATCGGTATTTCACTAAATCATATTATAAATGTCATGCTATGATATAGCAGTGCATTTCATACCTGCAATGGTTCTTAAATCTATAAAGTCTGGCTTAAAACAAAGTGCTGACCACTAAAGTAAAGTCTTACCAAAAACTTATTTTAACCGCTAAATCGTATCTGAATTATAAGGCATACTCTATAGCATGTGTACCGATATGCATAAAATCAGGTCTGACTGTATTTTTCTCATATATTAGATGTTTATTTACTTGATTGTTAAATATGTTAAATAAACTCTAATAAAACTCGAACTAAATTTTAAAATAAACATATAAAAAATATTCAAATGCTACAAGACTTGTAAATAATTGTGTCAATAGATGAACTCTCACATAATCCTAATCTAGTTTAAGCCTTTTGTAACTGCAAGTCATATAAAGTGCTTCAAAAAAACTCTCCTATCGTTTTCATCTCAAAATTCCTCAATCATTGCAACTGAACCTCAAATATGATTGGAATCAGTAATGAAATAAGCACTCAATAAGACATTGTATTATATGTCATATCAATTATATCTTATTTTCAAACAAAACAAAAAGAAACTCTTAAATCCCGTTATGTATCGAATTGCATATCACGTTCTTATCGCTAGCGATCATTATATTTGTAATTCCTATTATTTTTTCATTTCATGCCTTCTTTTCATTAACTGAAAACGATTGTTAACACAATTTTTATGCAATAAGTTTTCTAAAGTTAACAGTTATATGTAAAAAGATGTTCAGCACAAACGTTTATAAATTGTTTTGCTTTAGCTTACATTTTAAGTGAGAAACAAGTTTAATGAGTTTATTACTTGCACTTGAAGCTAATAATTATTTTTCAAGCTTAAAGCTATTTTTTGAGTCTCTCATGCTATAAATACAGTATATTTTAGTTTTTTTAATTTAATGATTTTCTCTCTGAGTCGATATATCGATATTTTATTTGTTTAAATCCATAAGAGCTGTAACTTTTGAAAGTATAAAAACAATTCAATTAAAAATATAGTGATTTTGGGAGAAAATTTGCAATTATTTTGACATTATTTGGGATAATGATGTCTGAACTTTATTAAGCATAACATATCAATCGTTTTAGGAGATAGTGAGAGGAAATGTGGTTTCCTTTCTCACACTCAACGACACAGTCGATTGTGTTTAAATATTCGGCATTAGTTATGGTTTTGCAATATTTTCTCATAAATAAGTTTCGATTTCTAACAGATCATTAGGTGTTTAGTGAGATTTCAAGGAAATTTCAACAATTGATTAGATAAAGAACTATTCAACTGCATAACCATTGCATAGACATTGTGCTGGTATATCATGTAAAATGTTGTGTATTATTCTGTGCAGCATAGCATTTGCCATATGGCAAGCATAGGGCATATTCATTAAGCTCAAGCACGCTATACATGAAAAAGCACAACAAAATATTCACTATCTATAAGTCATAGCATTTCATCGTTATATTTGTTCATAAATAGAGTCAAATAATTATTTTTTTAAATGAAGTCATAAATCTTGATATTGTAGATAAAAGTAAATAGTTTGGTAAAGCCTTCAAATGGTTTTGTTCTTTCATTTCTAACTTTTAGTTTATTTGACTTTCAAATTGTTGAGCTTAAGCATAGGCTAACAAATAATGGAAACGCTATCTTATGAAAAAATGATTTACTTTCAAATACTTAAAACCAATTGTTATTAAAGGAAAAAAGTGCAAAAATTTTGCATAAAATTAGTGATCAATTATCTGATAAAGAATTTTAAGTATTATGTACACAAAGATTTATAGATTAAGTCTTGTTTTGTATTGAAAAAAGTTAAGGCTTTCAACTTGAATGCAAACTAATTTGTGTTATAAAAGAGCTCATAAAAAATTTAAGGAATTTATAGCAAAGAATACTATAAATCAGAACAATTTTATTGTCACGATTTGAAGAAAAACCAATAATTTTTCAATAACTTAAACGTAATAACAGTGATATATTGTATAACAGTTATAATGTTTATGTTGACTATTCTTGTGATACGAAAGTATGTAAAGTGTTTGATACATACATACAGTATACATATCTGAAATGCATATTCATATAGCATAATATACCTGTAAATCATAATAATAGAGTAATGCAGTGATACTATAGTAATGACTGCGCGAAAATCCTTCTCTGACTAACTTTCTGTCAGGTAATGATACAAAATAATAATAACAATACGAACACACCAGTGCTTTGCTCCAAACAGTATTACAATAAAAAACTAGTCACTTGTTGGCGAGAGATTTTGCTCGCTTGCCATCTGATCATAACAACAGATATCACAGTTTTCGGGTTAAACTTCTTTTTTTCCTTTTATTGCTATTTCTATACATTCTGGCCATCAATAAAAACTTGAATTCTTTTGCAATTATTTTAGGATCTCTTTGACATTCAAAATATGGTCTTATAAACGAATAATCGCTCATTTGTACGGTAATTCCGGAACTCTTTTTTAGGTCTTTTGGTTTGAAATGTTAGTCGATATCTAATTATTCTATTAGTGCTTTTCATAGCCTTAAAACATGTTCTCCTAAATGTGTCTCCTATTGTATTAAATTACGTTCAGAATCAACTTTGAAGTAATTTTTGATTGATTTTAAATTTTTATATTTTATTTAAATATTTATTTTTGTTGATTTAGTTTTTACACTAATTGAAAACTTAATTTAAATAAATAGATGTTATCTTATTTGGATTTTACAGATATAAACCAAATCAAATCCGAGCAAAGCCTATAAATAATGTTTATAACTTATCTTATAATTTATTTTCTCTTTTATGAAATGAAATAAATATGACTTGAATTTTAAATTTCATCATTTGTTGAATGAAATATCGAATAACTTATAAACTAATATAGAAAACGCCCTAATTTTGAAATTATATCAATCAAAATACCGGAATTCACAAAACTTATGAATTCAAACCGACTCATTAAAAACAAAAACATTTACTAAAACTTAATAAAAAATTTACTTAAACTCAAAATTAAGAAAACTCTTAAACTCTTAAGTATTAAAATAGAGTTTGATTTTAAGATAGAGTCTCGAAATTAAAATAAAGCTTGAAAAACAAAACTACTTATGATGTGCCGAAAAAGTTAAACCATATTATTTTGCAGAGCTATCTAAAAATCCGAAGCGTTGGTGCATTTATAAAACCAGTTTGTGTGTGGATTTCAGTGTGCACTCGAATAATTGGTCTCTCGCTTAAGCATTTTTGATCACAGAGTGTTTGCGCCGGCCGTTCAACTCATTTGTATTGAATGCCGTCTCATCTCATACTAAACAACACTAGTTTTTCAGAATTAATTTTTCTGATGATAACTTGACCCGTAATGTTGTGCAAGTTTACAAACTATTATATAACTGCAATACAGATACCAAGAAGTGACTTATTTAATACCATCACTACTTATAATACTCATAACTCTGCTTTTCATGATGTGAGTCCTGTTAGGTCAGTGTCGTTATAGTTTATTTTGGATATAAAGTGTTGTTTCATAATTGAATGTTCGTCTTTCCTATTAATTTAATTGTTTAAATATGATTATTATCGAAAATTATAACTTAATAATGTGTTTGAAAAGTTCTTAAGTGAATATTTTTATTCATAGTACTACTTTGTTGAGTAGAAGAATGCTGTAAAAAGTGATGCTCACGCGTACGCTGTCATGAGATAAAAGTTTAAAAGTTCATAAGGAAGAAGTGCTCTTTCATAGTACTTTTCGGTAGGGATTGGATGTTTGCGATCTTGTATTAACAGTTGTCTATGGGTTTCAAATGTCTCAATGATTTTTTAAGCAAAATAACTCTTTGAACATTCATTTTTTAATTGAATTGTTTAACTGTTTGCTCAAGTGTTAACTCAAAACTTTTTTAACTCTTCTTAAGTCTTACGAAATTATATTTTACACGACTAATAAATTTTTGTCATGTGTGACAAAACCAATCCGTTTAATAAATATTAATTTTTTACTTATAAATAATTATAATTTCATGAAATATAATCAAATTAGTTTTAATTCGTGACTAAAACTTATGTCAAAATTAACATAAAAGTGAAGTTTTTTATTTTGATTGATTAAT
Source organism: Nanhermannia elegantula (assembly GCA_034699485.1). Classification (NCBI taxonomy): domain Eukaryota; kingdom Metazoa; phylum Arthropoda; class Arachnida; order Sarcoptiformes; family Nanhermanniidae; genus Nanhermannia; species Nanhermannia elegantula. The sequence goes on along the minus strand of JAQGCH010000387.1, from coordinate 14,885 downwards.
AAAATGAATTATTTTACTCCTTATTAAAGGAAATTCAATGCTATTTATAAAGTGAATTGAATGAAAAGAAGTTTGTTTTTCAACCGATAAGTCCTACTCATCAAAAATAATTATTTATATAACAAAACGATCTATAAGTGAATGCAAATACGCTTTTGGAAAACTATTTATTAATATTTCAAAGTTATTTGCAGTGAATGTCCTAAATATTTGTGTTAATTACGTAAATAGAAAATTATTCCTTATTTGTGTTATTAACTCATCTTTTGTGGATATTTTGGATTTGAATATGTGTCACAAGTCTATTAAAAGTGGGCAAAAAAGTCAAAATCTTTCTAAATAATGGATTATAAGTGTTGAAAGTTCTTAATAAAAGCACTTCAATGAACACAAATGCGACAATTTATGTGAGAAAATAAGTAACAGATTAAATGATACTTAAAATATATAATCAAAAAATAATTTAGGATATCATCCAAAAGTTTATTTTATAATAATAATCATTTTTTCATAACTGTATCAGCTATTATTTGATTATTTTGTGTACTAAAACGCCCTGAAAATAATCACTTTAAATAACTAGAGGCAGAAAAGTCTATAAACTTATTGAAAAACTTTTGGAATTGAAGTCAAAACAATTACTTTTGGCTGTTATTCACAGATATCTCAAATTTCTTATAAATAACTGAGAATATTGTTTGTTATTTGTGTAAAAAATGGGTAACTCTTCGAGTGGTTTTAATAAGACATTTGTCACGAACCCAAGTCGTGGCACTAAAGACACGAAAAGACCACATTCAGTGCTGGGAATCAGTGATGATAACAATAGAAATAATTTAAAGTCAGCAATACTGCGATCTAATAATCAGAATAAATTCATTCGACCTCCAGGTATGCAATTACCACCTCTGCCGAGATCGCATTCTTTTCATCAGGTCCTGAGGCCGACAGAAAATGGACAGATATTGGCCACTAAGGGAACTATAAGGGGATTAGAGCTCAATAAAGTGAGTTATAATTAATTATTTTCATTGCTAAATAAATACTGCAGTTTTAGGTCATGTTATTATAGAAGTAATAAATTTTCTCATATTTGTTAATAGTTTTATGTTTTATATCAAAATTAATTTATTTTTTCAGCAGTTTTTGTTAATGACTTTAACAAATGCTAATTATGTGTAATTATTCTTTCGTCTAATTTATTATTTCTGTAATAGTTTTAGAAATCATTAAACAAAAGTTCAAACTTTTAAAATTATTAAAAAATAGCAATTATTTGAATGAATTCCGTGAAAAAATGGTCAAAAACTTTCGTAACTGTATGAAAAAAGAAATGAAACTTTATTTCCTTAATTAATGTCTCGGACTTTCATTTGTGAACCGGATTTAATTGACTATATGTTCGGTGGACTATGTCTTTGAAAAGTTTTAAAACGTTTCTTTTGGGTAAATTTTCAATTAGTTTTCTAAAACTTCGCTATTTAATAGACTATAAAAAAATTACAATCAGAACACATCAGTATAGAACAGGTACAGAATATCTATTGAAATCTGAAGCCTTGGCTTAAATAAACCTTTGAATACTAGATAAATATCATCCGTTATAATATTTTAAACCTTTTAAACAATAACTTATTATTTATTTGCATTTTAACTTGAAATTTATGGTTTAATTATGTCAAACATATATTAACATTCCTTTTGAAATATGATAATGAAAAAAATTGAATCATAATTAAACACATACTCTTTAAATAGGCTGACGTTTAAATGTCAAGTCCATCAACTCTGTAAACAAATACCATATTTTAAATGATTAGTTGATTCCGTTTTTAACTGATAACGCAGTAAATCATTAAAGAGTTCCTGTAATACCTGTAATAATAGTATTAAATTAGTTTTTAAGTCTCAAAAAGATTGTTATTTTAAAGAAAATTATAGAATTTTTACATCTCATTAAATATAAATAGTTTTTATGAGTTTTACAACTCTTGTGAAATTTGAAAAAAGTAATTTTCTTATGATAACTGTTGCACACAATTTATTGGTTTAAAATTTAGAGCGAATCATTCCCTTATTTCTTATTAAAATTATAAATTAGATGTGATCTGAGGCAAGTTTACTAATTAGAAATACATTTCTTTATTTCAAAAGTACAGTAATACCTCGATATAGTGAACCTCCATATAGTGAATCCTCTTTATAGTTAAACCTCTTTATAGTGAATACAAAGTGTCGGTCCCAGCAATTCACTATATCGAGGTATTACTGTAGTTCTTAATTATAAGCATACATAATATAAATGGTTAACCTATTGAATACAGTTGAAAGATATGTTTATTTACGATTTATAATTATGGGCCTTTTGCTGACATTGAATGTTATGAATGAAGAAAATTTGAAATCTTAATCATTGTCTCAATAGTTAGAGATAAATATCATATAAAAAGCATTGAAAAATTGAGTTAATTGTATTCATGGTATACAATACATATAATTGAATGTTAAAAGGCTTTCAAACTTAGAATATTTAGAATTAGAAGTAATTAAAGTTATTAATAGTTTCTGTTAATGAATAAAACAAATTAAGTAAACGCGGAAATCGATAAATAACTTATAAGAATATTTATTTTTAACGTAAATTAATTATTTGCAAACTTTGTAACCAATGTTAAAATAATTAAGTGAATAAATGAGAGAAATTTTGGTTTCGTGCTAAACGAGCGCCCATTTGAAGCTTTGCATAAAATGATTAATAACTGTTATAAATAGTTTTCCGTGAAATAAAAAATAAAACCAAAAAACGAGCCAATTAATTAACAATTTATTTCTGATAGCCTTTAACGAAAAGCACAAAAATTGGAGACGAATTGAAGGCAATATTAAACTCTCGCCGTTGTAAAAGTGAAACCGATTTGGCCACAGATAATAGCAGTAGTAATGATAGTAATCGATCAGAAAGTAGTAATTACGACGAAAGTAACAAAAGAAAGGATAATAATAACCTGAGAAAGAGCAGCGCCAGTAATGGAGTGGCAGCTAAGATACATAGAGCCAAATACAAAGCCCCACAACCGCCACAACCATCAAATTGCGAATTAATGAATCATAACAATTATGATAATAGCAATAGTAATGATAGTCATATCAGAAGTGCAAAGAACTTGGGCAACAATTGTATTAATAGCAGCAATGGTGACACCAATAAGAACCCTTTGGTAAGAAAGTTAAGCGATAAGTCCTTCAACAGATTATCAAATGATGAGTCCTCCAGATTCCTGATTATACCAAGACTTAAATTGTCGGCGCAACAACATAAAGATCCGGGTAGTAGTGGTAGTAATATATGCACTAATAATATAACAGCTAATCATGTAATTCCATCACGATATCAATCACGGAATTTGATATTTGACTCTAAAAACTCTAATTTTGAAGGTATTAATGAAACCAAATTTGTTATATTCTTATTTAAAGTTTATCTATTTTTATGAGATTTTGTTAAGAATGTATATATAGGTTAATTGATTTTTTTTATTCTATAGCTTATCACTATTTTAAGAGATATTGAATTTAAATTTTTATTTCTTTCTGTGATTAATGCGTATGTGAACCGACTCTTAGATTCTTGTAATGAACTATTTTAAGAAATGATTAAGTCGTTAAATATGAGAACATTTCTTGTTTGTACTCATTATTAAAAGTGAAAATTGCTTTAATTTTTATGAGAGATGTAATTGTTAATAAGCTGATTATAAGCACCGGTAGTTATGTTTAAAAATAAGCATAGCTTTAAGCAATTATTTTTAACTTTGCCTTTTTTAATAACCCTATCCTTTGCTTCTAACCATTTTGATGTTTCCCTTACATAACGAATGAAAAACAAAAATTTTCAGCTAAATATTCAAATAGGGACTAATTTTAGTTATACAGCCTTTAATTAATTAGTTTGAGGTCAATATTTTCGTAACACTTTTTTTATTTATTAGGTTGTAATCCAGTTCTTAGGATTGATGCAAAGCAAGAGTTTAGAAAACTTCGTCGCTCGTCATCTAATTGTGATTCTGATATGAATAAGAGTAAAGCAAAAATTGTTGCCTTAAATGACAGACAATTTAGACCTAAATCTACTGATAAGCCAGTGATCAGTCGAGAAAATAGTAGAGAAGTCAGAAAAATTGCTGAAAATCCATTCTTCAAGCAATTAAATTCTCTCAACTCTGAGGACTTATTCCCTGAACTACAGAATCACAACAATAATAATAAATATTTTGATAAAATAGATTTCTATAAATCAGATGATTATTATTCTGACAGAAGAAATAAGAGCAACAATATTAAGACCGATAGTCCAGCTCTACCGCCAGCTTTTGACGACAACTTTATCCTAAGAAGAAGTACTCCAACCGCTGGACTGAACGAACACAAGTTTAACTTCTTCTATAATAAGCAAAATCAACAAAATGGTAAACAAGAAATCACTTTCAGATAACATAAATTATATTCAGATTTTTAGTTTTTAAAGCAAAGCAATGATAAACAATTGTTATCTATAATTTTGAGCCTATTTATGGCAACAAAATGTTGATTTATTTTGACAGAAGTTTAATGGCATAGGCGTTCAGCTGTTTTGAAAGCAAAAAAGTAGGGAAAAAACATTTCGCCTGTTTTTAGAAAACATAATCAATAAAATGTCAAACTTTTGATTTTTCAATGCTTACACTTAGTTATTAACTACGAATTCAGATGTTTTTCAGGGCAATCAGTTTATCAGTTCATAAAAACAATGTAGAAATCAATTTTGTGTATGTCTATGCTCTCGGCATTATCTCTAAAAATAGAACCTAAAAAAGCATTCAATAAATAGGATATCTGTGTGAGTACTTAAATACTGTGTTTATGTGTTGGTGTCTCTTAAGTCTTTGGCATTCAACGTCTGAAAAGTTTTTATAGTCAAACATATTTCACATTTAGAGCCACTTCTTCTTTGATAATCACAAAATAGGTCATCAAAACTAATTGTTATTATTTTTTAAAAACTTGTATTCCTTGAAACAAATTTCTCAGACTTTAAATTTTTGATGCCATGAAACATAAATACAGTTATTTGTAATAATAATTCTGCGCTAGAATTTTAATTAGAGTATAAGACCTCTCGATATACTTAAAAATCACATTTATCACAAATTTTTGAGAGTTTAGGAAATCTTTTTTTTGAGAACACTTATAAAGGAAATTAATTTGTAATTCAAAGTGAAAACACGATAAATGTTTGAGAATTACTTAAACAACGCCTTTAACTACTATTTCAGTTTGTTTTATCGCTATATTGACAGCAATGAGGAACTGATTTCAAAAATATTATTATAAATTCAAAGTAATTCGTAATAAATCAATAAAATTAAACTTAAGCCAAATCTGTCAGAAAATCATTAAAAGCTTTCATAACCTATTGTTATACTGAATCACGAACTCATGAAAATAATTTATTTAAATCTACCCTAAACTGATTCAAAAGACACGAATTGAATGTAAAGTTAATGATATTTTATTTTTCTTTACAAAAAAACTTATTTTTAAAGACAAATCAAATAAAACCAAACCGAACAACACTAATAAACGTGCAATCATTCCATGGAATGAAGACCGATATAATATCCACCTAAGCCCTCCACCACCGCCTCCGCCACTGCCAACAGATGAGATAATGAGACCTTCGAAGTCATTCAATCTGCGACAACACGCTTCTTCGCCGCCACCGCCTCCGCCGCCACCGATTCATACGTTCGAATTTGAATACGACATTTCGAGTGCCAATAATTATAAGTCAATCAGAACTAATGTTAGCGACAGTGCCAACTATTCCGATGAAGAGGAAGAAGAAGAAGAGATTAAGGTTTCATTGCTTTTCAATTATAGTACAAAAAACTTTTGTAATAAGTTTTTATATTAAAACAAATCCTTTTCCTATCCAACTAAATGTTTGGTTAATTTTCAAAAATAAAACTTTTTCGACCCAAAGGTTATACTTCGGCCACAATTACCGCCACTAAAACGCGAACAGTTATCAGATATACGTCGCGAACGAATACTCTTATCTGAAGACTTATTCAATTTAAAGCCATTCAATCATAGAAATCATTGTTGGACTCCATTGCATGACTTGAGCACATCTGATGATGACGACGATGGCATCAATTCAGGCAATCATTCAGACGATAGCATTCAAAAGTGTGAAAAAGAATTGGTTAACAATAATAATTATGACACAAGATTTACGCTTAAGAACCAATTGAGAACTTTAATACATAATAATAAGTTAAAACAGCAAAACATGTTTCCGTATTAACAGCTAAAAAACGTTTATAACTATTTTGTATTATTTTTCTTCATCTTTAATATGTTTTCTCACTTTTCTCACACTATTTCAAGTGCCTTAATATTAATTTTATAGATTTTATTAATTAAAAGGTTTTAGGAATTGTTTTATTATTTAAAGAATTTTTATCGTGATTTTTAGGAGTAATTACTTTTTGTATAATAAAATAGCGTTAATTAGAGGTCACCATTACTTGAGTTGACTTAACTAATGATTGCAGATAATTAAGTAATTATAACAATTAAGTAATTTTGTAAAACTTTTAATTTTAATAAAAGATTGTTTTATTGTTTACCTAAAGTTTATTATTGAGAGGAATAAAAGCTTGCAATTGAACTTATTATTAATTTTGAGGTTAGGTTGAGTGCGATCACATTGTATAACAGTGTTGAGGACGTGTTGAGGATCTTTTTTGCAGAATTTTCATCTTATAATTCTTTGAATTATTGCAGAATTACACCTAAACGTACAAACATTGATATCATTTATAATAATAAGATAAGCATTAAATCAAATAATGATTAATTGCATTATAGGCATAACGGAAAAACTTTCAATTTGTTTTAATTAAATCTCATCAAAATCCTCTATATATGTGGTGGCGTTAATCTATTATTGCCTAAAAAGTAATTTAAATTTCTTAAGATTTTATAAACATTTTCGAACGGTTTGTTTTATTTAAAAGAACCCATTAATAAGTATCTCATAATCTCTAAAAGTTGAATAACTTTTTAGAGAATTCAAGTTTAAAAATTGCTTCTCACAGAGTCTTTGATTCCGTGACTTATATATCAACTCTATTCAAATGTAGACTTCAATTAAATAATTTGAATAATTTAATGAATTATTAACTTTTGTCTGAGGTGTTGATAATCATATTCAATGTGATAACAAAGTTATTCAATGCTATTGTATTACAAAATCTGAAATATTAGTTACATATTATGACTACAATAGAGGCAATGCTCCACTTTTGTAGGCCTTTTGTTTCGTACGATAACTAACACAATAAAATCGCTTTGCATAACAATTAATTCAGTGTTAATAATAAGGAAATAAGAATTCTTAATATACTAAGCTCTATAAACCAATTCGTAGGAATTAAATGCTTTACAAACATTAACTTTATATAAAGAAAAGATTCATTATACTCAGTGATGCTCACCCTCGACACTCGAGCTCGAGGGTGCCCACTCTCGGGTACCGAGCTTTTACCGACAGCCAAGTCAGCTAACTGAGGAACTTTTTTGTATACAAAGTTTTTATTTTAAAGAAAAATGTGATAATGTATGCGATTCTATGTCTAATTTTTAAAAAAATCTGAATTATATGAGTGTTTAATATAAAAATATGTAATTTTGTTAAAATTTCATAAAATCATTTTTATATGCAATATAATTGACGCTCTCTCTCTCTCTCTCTCTCTCTCTCCCCCTCCCCCTCTTTCTCTAGTGTGCTCGTTGCCCGCTCTAGCCACTGAGCACCAAAAGCTCGAGCGTTGAGAATCACTTATTATATGTAAGTTAATCGATAATATATAGCAATGTTTCTTGAATTTTAATTTTTAATTAGAAATGAAATACTTTCGCAATATTTAAACAAAATTACATATCGTGTACCAGAATTTATTGCACACATGCTGTGTATGAATACAAATGAGTTAAAAAGAGAACAAAAGTTTTTAAAAGCATTTCTTTAAAGATTTACTTAACAAATAGTGCCACAGAATGTATAATTTAATGCAAATTATAAGCAAAGACCGTCACAATTGACATTTCCTTGAGCTTAATCATTATCATTTGGATGTATCTGTCTATAAACCACTTATAGAATTTTTTTTTATTTTTATATTCCTATAAATTACTGTTTAAGAATCAGAATTTCATTTAATAGTCAATTCACTTAATAAATAGTTGAAAGAGATTTTTTGTTCGCATCCGTATTCAAAATCACAACAAAGTTGTCTGAACTTTATTTTGGACGAAAAGTAGGCTTAAAAACATCAGTTTATTAATCAATTTGAACGGTTTGATCGGACTTATGATTAAAAATTTTATGCATATTTCGCATTTTGATGTAAGCATACTCTTAACAAAGAAATTATATGATATAACTTTTGTGATATTTGGTTAAAATAAAATTATTTGTTAATCCCTATCAGTCAATGGATTTAAATTATGTCTTTATTCTTGAGATACAATCAAACACTGGTCCCATCTTTTTAGACTCGCGCGGGAAGACTTAGAGAATTGGATCACCCAAAGCGGTGTTTACCGAAAAGAATATCAATGCTGTCCACAGAAGTTTACAGACGATATCAGAAATGAGACTAAATATATCCCAATATCTTAGCTTTACATTGAGTACAGTCTAATCAGTTTTATGCAATTCTTTACTCATATATTAAAGTAATTAAAGTCAATACTACCGGCATTTTCAATGTGGACTCGCTGTCTGTGGGTCTCAAAAGAATTGGAAGGACTTCTTATCATACAAAATACTAGCGCTTAACTAATTAATCATTAATTTAGTCTAAATCTGAAACTTTGTTTAAAGTAAATCAAAAGCACATCAGCGATAGTCTCAAGTTATCTGTCAATTAAAACTCAAAGCAAATGCACAAAAATTCATTTGAGAGTCATTTGTGTTTCATTTGACAAAAAATATTTCTAAGAAAGATCTTTTCAAAGTGAAGTTCTTAATGTTGAGCCAAAAGAAAAATGTTTTAATTTTTTTCATTCAGTTCTCAAAAGTTTTCAAAAGTTTTCAAAAGTTTATTAAATACTATCAGTTCAATAAATATCAATAGATGTCAACACATTTTTTGAGATTATTATGTATTGAATCTCAACATTTTGAGTGATAAATGCATTTAAATATTTAAATGCAATATATATTTTGTCAGTTATTTTAAGTGATTTTTGCTCTTAATTACTAATTATGTGATTAATAATTACATAATTATTACGAAAATCAAAAGCTGAGAAATGTTTAAAATGAAATAAATTCTAAACAACTATAGTATAAAAAGTACTTTTTAATACGTTGCCATCAAGTGATTATAAGTCTATTGATATTATATAAGGGACTGAATCTTTGAAATGAGTTAAAAGATTTGCTGTTTTGAGTCCACAATAGTTTTGAGTCTTAAAAATCATTTTTTAAGTCTCTTTAAAAATAAATTAATAATAAACTTGAATTCAAATAAATGAAAGAAATGAGTGATTCGGTCAATAAAAGTATGAATTTTTCGATTAAATCCTTGTCTTTAATGTTTAATAATTAGTATTTTTTCTCAAAAATGTATTAAAAGTTTAAAAATTGAATTATTTTTTGTTTTACTTTCGAATGAAATCAGATTTGAGTACAAAGTATTCGATAATGAATGAGAAGAAAGTGATTGATGAAGAAGTGGTCAAAACTGAGGATAATGTCGATGAAGAGGAAGATGAAGACGATTATAGTGTGGTCAATGACTGCGCTTTTTGGCATGTATTGGATCTTATTTTCTATTTATTTTTTGTTTTTTTTAATTATTCAATTATTTTTTTAAGAGTTTTTATATTCATTTAAAACTCAATTCAATCATAACTTGAGTTAAGAATTTATTTATTTTTATTAAACATTTTCTTATAAATCATTTTTTGACACAATTTACACATTTTTTTCAACTTTTCGGTCATTAAAAGCAATAAATACTTAAAAATTCTCTATTTTTCTGAACAAATGATAACCACTTTTGTTATCAATTGAGACAATTCTTAACCAGAATTTTGATATATTTTTAGTTTAAATAAAAAAAAATAAAATTTCTATCACTTTTTGGCAAATAATACAAAACTGATAACTATTTGAACTCAAAAACAGATAATTAAAAACCGAAAACACAACAAATACATAACAAATGTATAAAAAAATAAAGTCCAGAACTGTATTAGTCTTGTATTGAATAACGTTTAGATCGAGGCCGCGATCGATAATGTCTTCAGTACTGGAATGTTGGTAGAGATTGAACACTCGCCACAAAAGTATTGGTTGGCGACTGTTGTGTCCGCTTTTGGCCAACTCTTGTCCCTCCGATGGGAGGGAGCCGTAGGAGAGCCGCACTTCTGGTTCGATCTCAAGACCAGAAAGATATATCCGGTCGGCTTCTATAGAGACAAACGGGACTTCAAAATAGAGCCACCGCTTAATCTCAAGTTAGAGACCAAAAATATAGTGGACGTCACTGTCAAGTACTTCTCCAAAAATCAGTCGACAATCGCTAATAATCTTAAAATGAATTTATTCACTAAATATGGTTTCACTAACTTTACTGATATTTTTATGCCTCAAACCGTTGTACTCGAGGTTGCGCTTGAGTTTCAACCAGAGAAGTATTGGTTCGCGTCTGTTGTCCAGAATTTTGGCGGACGTTTGACTTTAAAATGGATTCTAAGCACTGCTTCAGAACAGGTTTAAGTCATGAATACTTTTATTTTGTTGTAATTGAGTTTAATATTAGTTTTTTGAAGTTTCTAATCATAAATCAAAATATTATAAGTGTTTGAATGTTTTTTAATTATTAACTTTTCTTAAAATAGGACAATAAGGAGGAGAACAGAGATAACTATTTCCAGTTATACTTCTGTAGTCCACGAGTCAGTTATTTAGGTTTTGCTGACTCTATGGCTGAAGAAGAATACGTCTATTGTTCGCCAAATGAGTCAATCGATAGTTTTGACGAAATTAAAGACAAACATTTGAACGAATCCACTAATGAATTGAATCAGTTAGTAAAAGGTGTTATACTTTCTGCTAAAGAACTTCGGCCACAATTATACAAAAGCGTGTCTTTGAGTCAAATTGAAGCCAATGATAAAGTTCTCATATTTCCAAATAAGTTATTAAAGGTATTGCCGGCGTCTGTCGAAAGCGTTTCAGCCAAAGGACAGCATATGGTTATTAAATGCGATTCCGACCCAACCATTAGGTTTTGTTATCCAAATCATGACAATTACTGTGTTTTGCCATTGAATTGGGCCGAAGAGAATCAGATAAGCGCTGATTTTGGTGACGGAGGAGTTCAGAGATATTTGTCTAAAAGTAATTTACGTTCAGCGCCAATAGCTTTACAAAAGGACTCTCGTATTGATCAGTTTGAGACCAATTGTAGACTAGAAGTCATTCATCCAAAAGATAAGAATCAAGTAATTAATGAATTTTTATGAATAATAAAACATAATTTACTTCAAAGTTTGATAACTTTTAAAACGTTTTTTTGCAGATATGCGAAGGAATTATAATACGCATAACTCCGCCACTTATATGGATAGAAATCTCTTCGGACACAATCACAGTATTGCCCTATAACTCGACTGATATTTACCCTCTCGGGTGGTGTAATAATAACGGCATCGAAGCCATCAATTTATTGACAGAAAATAAAAAGTCTAAGCCATCCAAACAAGTATCAGATGATATAAAAGCTGAAAATATAGACGAAGACAGCAATTCTAATATTCCAGGCTCCCCGTCAAGTATTAGAATAATTTATTTTTCATTATAATAAAAAACTTAATATTTTTATTTTTAAACCTATTATTCAGTGCCATCACTAGTTCAGTGCAGTTCTAAGTCTTGGTGTCCGAGAATTTTTATAAATCACAAGTGTTTCACAGGTCCAGCGCTCTCAAAATCAAAGATCTGTGAATTACCACAATATGTAGGTCCGGGACCTATCACTTTAGTCTTACAGGAAGTCATTTCTAAGATAATAGCAGTCGCTTATGTGCCCAATAGAGTGCTTAATGAATTAAGTTCTCAAACATTCCAAGAATTGCTTAAGAAAAAGGACATCAAAAAAGCCGATGAAATAGAGTTTAAAGTAAGTATTTATTTGTCAGTTAAAGAAGTTTTACTAAAAGTTTAATTCATTTAAAGGCCAAATACCAAAAGCGCACATATCGTGACAATGTTTTGGTCGCGAGAAATGCAGACCAAGTCGAAGAGTATTGTCGTTGTGTTTGCGGTCATCTTAAATGCTGTTATAATTTGTTTTCTCCTTTTCAATACAGTGGTGATGACTGTCCTTCCAATTGTCGCGGTATTAATGGAGTCAACCTTTTGCTTAATTCAATATTTGTTCTCATTTTTCATTTTATTAATTCACTTAAGGCTTAACGAAGTCTAATAAGTACTTGAAAAGAGCCGGTTATTATCGAGACAAAGCTCGACACAACAGATTAGCGCAGAATAAGAAGAAAATGACTTTATTGCCAACCATTGAAGACAATGATAATGAAGATAATTGCGAACCGAGTAGTGGTAGAAATACCCAAAAGAGCGAAGATTTGACGTCTTGTAAGTCTAAAGCTCATAAATTAATTTATTAACTCCTGTTCTTATCATTCATTTTGATTTATAGCTCAGCCGACTATAAACGATGGTTCAAGTGATGAATCAACAAATAATGATAATATTCCTATTGACGCTGAAGAGCTGCAGAAACAACAGCAGCAAAAGCACAACAATTCAGTGAAAAGTATAACTTCTAAAAAGCCTAAAAACTTAAAGTCAAAACTGAAACGCAAGCGATCGCTCGTCGATGAAGAGAATGATGAGAACGAAGACATCGATAATCCACTCTATTGGTCAATAACTGAGGTTCACGACTATCTCAAAAAGAGTAACTGCTCTATGTTTGCACCGACTTTGAGAGAACATGTGAGCCGTTTATTATTTAATTAAATTTGATATCATTTGCAATTTATTTGATTGATAAGAAAAACGTTTTTATTTCATATTTTGATTATATTTTTAATTGATAGGAAGTGGACGGCGCAGCTCTTCTATTACTAGATTACACGACAATAACCAGTTTGTTATTTTCGGGATATACTCGTCAGTACTGTATCGCCGACGCATCAAATCTGTCGGCTTTAGTCGAATCTCTTCGACACAAATGGGCGCGAATTTCAAAGAGATTGAAAAAATAATTGCACTTAGTTTTTGACCTAATTTTGATTGTATTTCTATTTATTATATTTAAGAAATTTTTATTACACATCAATTCATATACAAGTTTAGAATTAGGAGAAAAATCACTTTTTTTGTATAGATTTTAATATAGTATATGTATATCACTAGAATCTATATCTCTTATCAATAGAATTAGTTTTTTTCTGTTGTTTTGTTTCATTCCAGTATATATTTATGTGCAATCATTGCAAAGCAATTGTATTTATCATTCAATAATACATTAAAATTAGTATTAATATAAACTCAGTTTAAATGCTATTAATAACTGATTCAAGAAATGAGTTATTCAATAGACTTCTCAAGTTATAAATAAGTCCCGTTTTAATGAATCCAACTGTAGTCAGGGTTTGTTCTCAACCGTTCATTAAGAATGAATATAACAAAAACATATTTATTGAGCAATTCTTTTATTACATTTTCAATGTGAAGATTAACAAATGATTGAATGCACGCAAAGGTTTATGAAAAAAATTATTCTTATTATTGAAAAAGTTTTCAACTAATTGTTGTGTAAGTTTTGACTGCAGTAGTGATGTTTCCCAACTATACTGTATATCTATAGAACATTACTTAAAAGGGAATTGTGTGTTGGTTTACATTAATTTATTAAATAATAAGTTGCTTTCTATTTAAAGCTCATTCAAAAACTTTCGCTTAATTTAAAAGTTAATAAATTTAATAACCATTTAGTAATAGTAAAGCATAGGAAAGGGTTCTAATTATTAAAGATTGAGTAAGAAATACAAATACATTCCTCAAAATGGAAAACTTGGAATCGAAACATCACTACATCGTAATTCTATTATCTCTCATGCAATGAAATATGAATTTAAGATAATCTCATCATCGAATAGATGTGTCTTTAAATGTATGGCATTGCAGATAAAGTGTGGGATAGTTTCGTGGGTCAACTCAATTATTATTCGCAGTTATGTATCGCTTGAATAGTTGATTGCCCTTCAAAAGAACGCGTCATTATTAAGACAAAACCGGTTTTCTCTTCGTTATAAGATATAAAACTCCATTTCGGGATCATTTTTTACTACTTATTCCATTTTTTCATATTTCTTATAATCACACTATTTATTAAAATTATTTTTCAATCAATTATTTGGTATTTATTTGAACCAAAAAATGGGTAATATTTTTATTCAATAACTTTTTCAAAAAACTATTCATTTATTTCTAACTAATGAATACATTATTTAAGTCTAAAACTGATAAAGAAATGCAATTTTTAGAGGAAATTAATTTTTAATGTTTTGCGATTAGCCATAAAACTAATTATCGGTTTAGTACTGATTGGTTTGGTCTCAGCGGATATGATGCGAAAGTCTATAGTATTTGATGCGAAGACACCAAAAGTATTCTACTGTCCACAGGAGAAACCCATCGATATGTCAAAAATGATAGTGAAAGCGATTCCGTTGGAGAAGTTGTGCGAATACGGAGCCAATGGTGTCCCTAAAAAAGCTAAATCTGATTG
>JAQGCH010000386.1:0-24507 GCA_034699485.1 Nanhermannia elegantula | reverse complement strand
GAGAGAGAGAGGGATAGAGAGACAGCTCTGTCAGGAAAAGAGAAAATTTGAGAGAGAGATTGAACTTAAGGGTTTTGTGCCTTTTGTTTATGTGCTATGAGTCTGACTCTCATCTAATTTACATTATATTACATTACAATATCTCTCACTTCTCTCTATAGTAAAGAACTTATTAATAAATTATTGAAATAATAATAATAATAATAATAATTGTTATAAAAGAAAATAATAATATTCTCTACGAAATGATTATGAGTTTGAGTTCTCTATCGATATATCGTTAATAAAAACAGTTTTGATAAATAAAAGTAAATAAACAATAAAAATGAGAATTTGTTTTCTCTAATGTTTATCCAAATAATCATTAAATAACTGATAATAAAAAATATTAATTCATAATAAAAGCAATGATTATCTCATTCATGACTTAATCGATAAAATAATTGTTATGTAATAATTGTGTTATTCGTTAAAATAAATGTAATTTTAATGAACAAACTGAAGAAAACTCTTGAATAAGACTTGAAATTGAAAAATGACATTAACTTTGAAACAGTTATTGATTTAATGAATGGTTTCATCACTTTATGGACTCGTATTGTAATTAATTGTTTGCTTTCATTTGACACTCATTTTCATTATAATAAACAGTTTATTATATTATTAATTGAAAAATAATAAACAAATACTCAATATATTGAAAATAATTAAAATAATTAATGAATTGTTTTATGAGAAGAGAATCAAAGTTTTGGTCATTTAATCACTTAATAAATGGTATGTTTTGGATGTTTTGAATGTTTTGCTACTAATTGTATTCAGAATAACAATAATGGACTCAAAGCTATATTAAAATTGAATAATTAGTGCCGAATAGGGATTCTTGCGATCAGTTCCTGTTGTGAGTCTCTATTGATTTGTCGCATACTTTGGTTCAGGTATGGAATCAACTGATTCTCATATAAAGGCTTTATTCTAAAGAATATTCTATAAATAGAAACCAAATAACTATTACTTTATCAACAAAACTATCACAACATCACTACCACTGCTATCACTCTATTCTCAATGCTATTAATTCTTTACAGTTTTGTTCGGTTTTCAATATTTTTTATCTTAAAATTCAATTTCCGGTTCACTTAAACTCTATAACTATTTAATAGATTCACAAATTCTGTCAAAATTTTCGCTATTTTTGTGAAAATGTTTTAATTTTAAAAATTAATTCTCAGTTTTCAATAGATTTTCATTGATTTTTGTCTTAGTTTTCATTCCATATAATTCTTTATAGACGTTGAATAGGATTCTGAAATAGAAACCCCTTTTCCGTTGGCTTTCAAAACAGAATACAGACAGAATTGAGAGAATATTCTATAGAGTGAGATATAGAGAGTGCTCTGCATTACGCTTTTGGTGCCTTATTATCGATTACTTTCAGGGTTTGCCCTCAACTCCATGTACAGGAACTTAAAAAAAAAAATTAATGCATAGGCTTTGCTCTCATTCATATCATTCATATCATTCATATAATATTCTTGTTTTCTACTCTTATATTTAATTCTATGATAATCTCATCTAATTATTTTTGAAATATAATAAGTCTATAACGTTTCTCTTCAGTTATTATTTCTGAAGAATTTTTTTCTTTCGAGAGAACTCTTTCGTTAATCAGTTACTAATATTTCACAGATTTTGAGACTTTCAATACAATTAATTTGTTATTTTGATAGAGAAATGAAAGTTTTTTCATATCATATTCAACTATATTGTAACATAAGTTCAAAATATCAGCAAAATATAAGCGACAGTGTGTTTGTTCTCTAAGGGAAATGCAATTTTGAAGCGCTTATGAATAACTACTACTATACGTAACTTTATTTCAATATCAATACAACCAAAGCATATATACAGTAACTCTACTAAAGCGTGTTTTTCTCTCTTTATTTGTATGCCTTTTAATATTTTTGGACTTGTTTTTTCATGACTTCTCTTTTTAAAGAGATTCTAAAAATAGTTACAAAGCCTTAGAGCTCTTTCAGCGAAAATAATACGCAGAACCGAATCACTAAAAAACGCTCACATCAGAGAAGAGCTAAGTCTAGAAAAGTTGGTTTTTTATCCGTTCTTAAACCCAAAAATATTAGAAAAATAAGAGAAATAAATAAATTGAAAAGAGCTCTAAGAAAAGGCTATATATTATGCTTAATGTTGATCAAAGTTCTGCAAATATAAACACTTCTCAAACCCTAAACAATATATTCTTCGCGAACTTTGAATTTTCTATCGAAAAAATATTGGCATAAAAACTGCTTTTAGTGGCCGATAGTATGGATAGTATAGCTTTGGCGCATATCTTAGTTGTCATGACAATTGATAGGTCTGCTCTATTTGACCTATTATTGGGACTTTTTTAAGCTTATTATTATATTCTATAAATCTATGACTTATTTTTTATATTAATTTTGTGCTCTTTTTTTATCAGTGATTTGTTTTGGAACCGCTAACTATCATATAATTGAAAGTTCATGAAAGAAATGAGACTTAATATCTCTTTATATTTATAGCTCTAAACAAATAAGAAATGCCGACAACTTCTCAGTAAAAGCACCAGAAATTGTGTAATTAATTATTTAAGATCATTGCTTACGGCGTTTTGTCGTATTATTTCTTTAGAAGTTAATAAATTATATACAATTCTGTGCCCTTTCTGAGTATCAAATATATATAAATCGTTTCCTAATATACTTTTCGGCAAATTGTTTATTTTTCCCGAAAAATTTCTGAAACCTTTTTTTGGTTTACTGACAAAATTTTCTCGAAAAATTCTTAACCAAATAATTTAACTTTTTTTGTTATATATTTTTATTCTTAAAATAAACTGTTTTGGCATTAATTTATTTTATTTTATATTTAGATTTTTATTATGGTTTTTACTGCGGAAATAACTTTTTGATAATAATCATAATGAAAAGCAATTATTTTATTGAAGTTATAAATTTTGAGCTCAGAATTCAAGCGAATAATATCTGAAAATTTTCTCGATTTTAAATATAATTTTTATTAAGTTGTGTCCAAAGTCTATAATTAAAAACTACTTATTTTTAAGCAGAATATGCATTAGAGTTGGCATTAGTTATGATTATAAAAATAGAAAAGAAACGAAATGAATGAGAAAAAAGTCTTAACATTTTGTTTTGTTCTTTGAACAAAAGCATAATTTATTTTTAAACATTTATTTGCTGTTTAAATAACGGAAAATTTTTTTCAATGAACACAAAGAGATAGAAAAGACTTAATGTTTGATTATTGTTATTAAGAATTTAAATTATAATTATTGTAAAAAACGATTTCGATTCAAAAGTGAATCTCAAGTTTATAAAAAATATTTATTTAAATCATATGACAGTAAATCTTTTGCTAATACATCTGTTTTATGACGAAAAATTATTTGTTGAAAATATATTTATTTAAACTCTTTTTTAGCAACAAAAATATGAAATAAATTAATTTAATTAAATAAATAGTGAAACGTTTCGAGTAAACGCATACTCTTCTTCAGTTAAGTTAATAAAGAGTATCGACTCAATCGTTTAAACTTTTTTAATTAATGTTTAAGTGTTTATAATATATTTCCCGGGACTTAAAGTTTTATTTATTTATCTCATGCGCTAATAATCAAAACTATTACCACTAAAAGTCGGGAATTACTAATATATAGCGAATTATTTTTGTAATTCTACAATTTTTTTTGTTTTTTAAGTCCTTGAAATCATTATATTAGTTATACTGAAAAATGAATTGAATTGCAAAATACGCTTTTATCTAATTTTTGCTTTCGTCATAATTTCGTCATTTATTTTTTGCTAACTTTGATTATACAAAGTTTTTATAAAGAAAGACTTTGTTGGTATTAAAAACAGTTATTTTCAAACTCTTTGTAAATACAGTCAAACCTATTTTTGCAAAACCCTGATTTAGATATCAGAACACTCATAGCATTAACAATGTTTAGATTTTAGCAATTCTATGATTTAATAATTTATGTGAGCCATTCATCAAAATTTATATTTTTTATAATTGAATAACTAAAAAATTATAAACATTTTGAAATGAACTTTAATTATAATAAGAGGTCAAGTTTGTCAAAGTAACTAAATTATTATTAATACAAATCTAACAATTTTTGTGGAGAATTTTTAACCCATAGTCAGATTTTAATAAAACTGAAATTTAACAAAAACTTTTCTGCTCACCGACGAGTTACTAAAATCTGTGTCAGACTGTATATAATATGTTGTAAAGTTTGCTCATATGTTAAGTTATACAAGTATTTGATATGCACATTAAAATTGAAATGTAATTTTGCCTGCAAGTCATTATAGTTTAATTGCTTTCTAATTTATTTCACTTTTTAAATATATTATTCAGTATATGAATAGAATCCAAAATATGTTTAATTTTTTTCAATAATAATAATGCCATTAAAACCTATTAATGATATTAAAACTAAATTTAATTATTATCTGACTATATAATGAATAAGAAAATATTCAATATTCTTGACTTATATGAATTTGTTTGTTTGAAGACAATTTTAAGTTAATTGAGTTATCAATTCAAATCTAATTACGTTTTTCCCCTAAACTGTGACCAATAAATGTTAACTACATTTAAGATCTGCAAATTTAATGCTATATAAGCTCAATACAAGATTTTATGCTCTTTAGCAGGGGTTCGCAAACTTTTTTAGAAAAAGAGCCAAATAAGGACCTAATTGGGTGACAAAGAGCCACAAACACAGCTGAGCGAAGCTTAGGGGTGGGGATATAGCTTCCAAAATTATATTAAATTGTTGTTTCTTTTGAAAGAAAAATTGCCTAATCAATTTTCTTATTGAAATTGCTAAAAATAATTGCTATTGCAATGTTATATTGTATTATTCAATAAATATTAACCAGTGGCGACGCTAGCATAAAGGCAGAGGGGGTATAAAGCCCCTCAACTCAAATTAAAAGTTAATTAATTTCATAAAAAGCTTTATTGTGTTTATTTTTTAGCTTGAATTACAGGAAATTATTTCAATCGAGGTTTCTATGTTTATATAAAACCTAAAACAAGCTATTATTCACTCAAGACTGTCCCCTAAAAAACCAAATACGAAGTGCCCTCTCACCCAAAATTTTCTGGTTTTGCCACTGATCTAAACAAAGAATTTTTATAAGCGATGGAATTTTACAATATGTATATTTGACTTCTAATAAATGTTATAATTTTCATTTCTAATTATAAATATATAATCAGTAAAAGAACTAAAATTAAAAGAGTTACAAATTAGCACCAGAAGAGTGACATGTGGCTCCCGGAGCCATAGTTTGCGAATGGCTGCTTTATAACATGCATAACATGATTGATTCGATCATTTTATCATCAATTAAATTATATATAAATATCTGAAAAATATTTTTAAAGAAACTGTCAATTAATGCAAATAATTATTCTTCATATTAATCACATTCTGTATTAGTGTTAAAAATAGTAACTCTAATAAAGCAATCAATTTGAATGATTTAAAAAGTTTTCCAACTTTTTATTGGACTTGTTGTTGATCTCTTTCGTGTAGATTTTCTTAGAAATTATTATGCGATTTATAATCACGAGTGTGTTGAGGTGTATATATGTATGACATCACCCAATGATTGGCATTTATTGCACGAATATTATAACCAAAAAATCAAACTCAATAATAAATAATTTTTTCTTTTTTATTGATTTTCTGAACAATTATTTATTTCATATCAATTAGTAAACCATAAATCATAACATGCAATAAAGTCTTTTAGAAAATTATAAAATCAATCGACAAATAATATGATATAACAAAAGAATTTGTTTGTGTTTAGTGTTTAGTGGATATAATTTTAGTTTTGAGTTAAAATAGAAGTTATTCTATCAATAGAATGGCTTCAATTCTAAAAGTGAAACTCATTTGACCCAAATCGTCAACTTGTTTAGTGCGAAGGAAAAACATTTAGCTTTTGTTGACTGACAACTCAAAAGTCCCAAGTTTTCAACTCATTTATTGATTTTAAAAAATTAAAAAATTATATAAGAATTTTTTTGGTATTTTCTTATACTCTTCAAAATTCTTTCCAAGTCTTCGCTTAAAATAGATTTTCTTTCACTGAATTTCATTTGACTGAAAGTTTTTCTAAATCCTGTAAATAAAACTGCAATTATTAACAAAATATATTTTGTTAATACCATATTTATTTATAATAATGTTGTTTTTATTAAAAAGTATATTTTTACAAATTATATAAGTTTTTATTGAGTTCAATTGCGTTCTATATTACTTTATAGAAAACTTTTTGGTCAAATCCAAAATTTAAATACAGCGAAAATGATGTGGAAAATAAACTTTTTGCAGCGTTTGCAGCGTTTCATTCATATTGAAAAATTATGCTTAAAAATAAACTCCAATTATACAAATACTTGAAAACGTAAAACCCTTTTTCTCGTCAGTTATAAATAACTCTGATTGAGAAATGGATAAATGCTATGATAGTGTGCCTTAACAATTATAAGTATAAGATTGCGCACAGAGGGTGAGAGTATGTGTATGAGAGAGCTATAAGAGAGAGCTGGAGAGGAGAGAGAGGAGAGAAAGAGAGAGGAGAGAGAGAGGGGAGAGAGAGAGAGAGAGAGAGAGAGAGAGAAACGGGGAAAAGAAAATGTGTTTAAATAAATTGGCGAAAATACTATTTGAGACTCTTTCACGTTCAACCGTCACAATCACCTTGAAATCAGTGATGAAGGACATAGTGATGACTTTAGCCGCTGATAACATGGTTACGATTTTTTTAACGTATAGGCGAACAAGTCCTTAGTTTTATGTCTTATATAATTTTTGTTGAATAACAATAATTATTTAATAAAGTGTAGGATTAGTTAACCTTAACTTTAAAATAAAGCATTAAACCCAACATTAAAACAATAATTGAAGTGTAGGCATAGATTTAAGATTAATTAAACATAAGCTGCGAAAACAAATTTTGAAAATCTATGAAATGAATGGCTTGAGTGTTCTCATAAAGAAGGGCAGCACTAAACCTGCACTAAACCACTATATTTTAAATAAATTTATGTGTTATAAACCTTTATAATGAATTATTATGAGTGGAGATTTTCCCCGTCCTTGAGTTGAATCGTAGTAATTATTATCAGTGGAATAGCAGTTCAATATGAACAGCATTAACAACATAACAACTTAAGCAAAACTTTTTCTCTGAACGTCTATTTGTCAAGAAGTGCCTCAAATATCATGCAATAATAAGTTTATCTGTAATATCACACCACCAGAGCTTTTGGAAAACAACTTTTATAAATAGATGTGATTATCATCAGGTTATGAGAAATCAGAGGAGAGTTTCATTTTTCTTATCGTTCCGGTATTTCGTTTTTTAATACTTATTTCATATTTAAACATATTTTACATTAAATATGCATTAAAACCATTTTTTATGCATTTATTTTTGGATAAAATTAATTGATTTTTTTTTATTAAGTCGTATATTATGTTATCCTAATAACTACTTTTTCATTTAAATATTTAGTTTAATTTTTTATTTTAAGAATTTATTATAACTCAGATATTATTTTTTATCACTAATAAATTCAATGTAACCGTAATTTGATATGAATATTAAGTGTTTAGATAACTAGAGTTCACAGGAATAGTAGTCAGAACTTAATAATAACTTTTAACTTCTTTAATGAAATATTTAAAGAAACGTAAAAATGTTTAAGAAAAGAATTTGTTCATAAATTATGAATCGTTTCGTTTACTGTTTTTTTTAAATAGTAATGTATTTTAAAACTATTTTAACCCACATTTAAACGGAAATTTTTTTAATAATAATAAATTATTTGTAGTTATTTAATGCCAAAAGCTATCAATGAATTAAACTTATTTATAGTGACTGTTACTATACCATTACGACTATTACAAGTACTGGTATTGCACTAAAAACTTTTTCACAAACCTTTAAATGCATTTTAACTTTAGACTTATTTTATCGCTTTATAATTCGGGAATTTAATAATTAATTATTGTGTTTAATATTTCTTTGAACTTTAATTGTTATAGAGTTGGGTTTCAATTTCTTAAAGTTTTGCACATAGAAAAGATCCGATCGATTTTTATTTATTTTTATGTTCATAACATAGAAGACATTTATTTAAAGAGATGATAATCAATATAATTATATTTTTTATATCTAAGAATATAATGGAAGTTATGTTTTATGTGCCGATCGATGAACGACACGTGTATTCACTATTTTTACAAAAAAAAATTTTAAAGAAAAATTCAAATAATTTTTCAATAAAATATAAAAAGTTATTTAATAGCGTATTCAAAATTATATTTTAATATATTTTTAGAAATCTATTTAATTCATATAACTTTTCTCTGGCTCGAAACGAGTGCTTTATTTTTAGTTTAATCGTTATTCGAAATGTTAATATGGCATAAAAGGAGATTAAACTTATATTCAGCTCACAATATGTTTCAATGTTTTGGTTTAAATATATTGGAAATATGCCATTGTTTTGGTTCTAAAATTTGTAATATATTTATATATTTATGTATTGAGACACTAATTGTTGTCAATATAGAAATATATGAATCGTTTAATTCTCCCTCACTTTTGAATATATGTACTTTTTTCTAAGCATTTTTTAATAACTGTTCACTCAATTAAATTGAAATAAATGTGTCATAAAAACGATTTGTGATGAAATACTTTAATAATTACTAAAATTATTTTATAGGGGTGTCTAAAAAGTTCGTGTAATGGTTCGTCTTAAAGCGAATTTTTATGAAAAATTTTTTGCACAAAATTTAAAAGTAGCCTAAATTAGTTCGAAAGCACCGCTTCATTTGATCATAACATTTGCAGTAGACTCACAATGTTCCAATATTTTCTAAGGTAAATCCACAAATTACGTAATATTGAGCAAAAATTGGACAAACCTTTCTCATTCTTAAGATATTGGACATAATCTAATGAAATTTCTCCTTTTAGACCTGTATTATTTATGCTAACTTTAAGATCTGTCAGAATGGATCAGACCTCAAATTGTCTTTAATGGTGACCATTTCTTTATCAGTAGTCAGCGGTTAGAGACCAATTTTCGGTAATCTACAGGTGATAATGCTTTTGTTTTTATGCTGCACCTAAATCATAGATACGTACACCAACCTAACTTTCAAACCACAGATGATCTCATTGAGACACTAATTTGGTGTCAATCCTTTATTAAATGTTAGCTTTCATTACGTTCATTACAAGATAAACTTAATCATGAAATTTGACTAAAATCTCAAATCTTATTAGTTTTAATTGATTATACAATTAGACCAGTTATTCAAAAACATCCCTGAAAAAGGACGCTGATTAAGAATGTTGACTCAAAATTTTTCTAAGATTTATAGTTTGCTCAATTACCCGGACTTTTCAAACAATTCTATAATTTTGAATTAATTTCTTATCAAACCTTAAAGTTATGAAAATTAAAAAACTTGATTTGACTTATTATTTAAAATATTAATCATCTTTCTCGACAAATCTCATTGAATTTTAATTTTTTCAAATGGTGTAGAAATGTTTTCGCGAGAATTCTAATACTTTTTATTTTAATAATTTCAACTTTTGATTAATAATTTTTGAAATTTTGGGTTAAAATAAATATCCTTTGAATCCTTTGAATTGACAAAAAACATCGAATTTAATGAGTTATTACATAACCACTAAACCTATTGAAGTTCAAGATTACTTGTAATTCATGGTTTAGCTTCAAATATAATCATTTCAATTGATTCATTTATTTTTAAATTTAATTTCATAATGTTTTAAATATTAGTAGTTTTACAGTACTAATCGTGTATTTTAATTATGCTAAATATATGTCTTTAATACCTGTTTAGTTATAATCTAATCTTTTATTAAAGTTGATGGAAATTTTTCAATTTTTTCCTACATTATTAGGTTTATCGTAATCTATAATTTATATAAAGTATTGATGTTTAAAGTTAAACACTAAGCGCATATTTAGTGCTTTTTTCGAAATTGCAGTTTGAATTTATATAACCGTTAATGTAGACCTAACTCTTATTTTCATGATTTAGTTGATTGGCTATACTTTATTATATTAATTGGTTTTCTATGTTTTAATGCATTTATTAAATCATAAATTATTTAATTAAGGTCTCATGACTTAAATTCGTTTGTATTCCATTTGAACGAATTTCTTTTGACTTAAAATTTACATCAATTTTTGATTAGAATACTTTTAATGTATTTTCATTAGTGTTCGGTATCGAGCCTCGAGTTTCGATCGAGAATTTACTTCTCGAGTCTCGATCGAGAGGTATTTCGAGACTCCTCGAGTATCGAAATCTTTGATTTGAAAATATGAATTAAAACGAATACATAAAAGTTTTATTAGAGATTTAAATTTCGCGAAATGGATCACAGATAATGGTGTTCAAAACTTAATATTATCTGACAGCTTAAAAATCAAAGGGAACAGACAATCATTTTTTATAAATTCTTATTTTGGGAAAATTGAAAAGGGGGAACAAGTACTGCATTTTTTAAAAATAGGCTAAAATCCCTAAACTTAATTATCATTGAATATCTAGTAAATCATTGAAAACGAGAATTAATGATATATTCGATACATTATATATTCTGTTTCATCTGAGAGAATATTCTCTATTGCTGAGTAATCTCATTACAAAAAAGTGCGAACCTTTAAACCCTGATTTAATTACTAAACTTGTGTTTTTAAATAAAAATTATAGGCAATAAAATAATTAATTGTATTTGTTTGTATTTATTAAAATTCTCATAATTTCTTAATTTTATATTAACAATAAATTTTTTGAAAGTCAGATTATGTTTTCAATGTTAACTGAATTTCGAGAATAGGCCAGACTCGAGTCTCATAAGTCCTTTTTTGAGACTTGAGAAGTTCATTTCTCGAAAATACTGAGAACTAATTTTAATGCATTTGTAGTTCTACAATATTCTTAATTAGCTTAAAGGTTTTATTCAATATATTTTTTAAGATCAGTTTCTTTAATACTCAACTTTATATATTTATTTAACTATAAAATTATTTTAATTATTTGATTAAAATTTTGGTTTTGATTATTTCTTGCAATTAATTTTGATATTAAATATCATTAAATAATTTTTATTACAAAGCATTTAACTATTCTTTTAATTTTTTTATGAGGTATTTATATCGCGAATAGTTTTTTAAAACTTTCCAATTAATGCTTTAATTCTCTTGTCTTAGTTTTCAATTGTTTTTGTAATATTATAAAAAACTTATAATATTTAAATTATTTATTTTAATGATCTGCAGCTCTGTTTTATTTATTTTCAATATTAAGCAATAAAAGTTTTATTCATAATAAATGTTTAAACTTCTATGAAAGCCAAAAATGATATAAAATTCATAATAAAAATATTTTATTCAAAATGATCTCTAGAAAAATCTCATTTAACCAGAAGTTTTGACATTTTGATCAAATAATATTCGGTCAAATGATAAGACACCTTAAATTCTTTAAATTATTAGTAAAATATCTGAACCAAACTAACGATTGAGTTCTGTTTAATACTTTTATATCAAATTTACATCTTTTGATGGCTTTCGTACAGAATGTGAGCTTATATTGAGTGCATTACGTGTATAGATATAATATATTATATAAATTAAATTTATTAAATCTTTTGATTAAAACATATGAGCCCTAATCCTTTGGTAAATCGGCAAAACCTGACATTAAAATGTTTATAAGTAGAATAGCAGTCAAATGATTAGTTGTCGACCGTTTTTATTTTCTTCACTCTTTAATACTTCGGCCGTGAGTTTTATTTATAGCATTCAAGGACAGAAAGGAGGGAGCATTGCATTGCATACTACACATTGCAATACGCTTTCGTTTTTGGCTTTTGCACAGCTCAGCTCTCATTTTGCTCAATGGAGTTCACAATTTTCCTGTGTATTGAATCTCACTGTAAAGCAGTGTTTTATGCAATACATCTTAAAAAAATTATATCACTTATGAGATTATAATTTTATGTTTGATTTATAGATGAGTTATCAAACCATACAATAAACACTATAACAATAGTTTGCATTGGCTTTCCTTTTAATTATAAGTTTAATTCATCAAAACGGGTCAAAGATTTAATGTATGAAAACAGCAATTTTAGGCATTTTTGTTGGCAAAATACTAAACCTTACAAAAAGATCATTTATTGAATATATAACATTCTCTGTTTTACGAAATAAATACCAAATATCTATGCCTCAAAAGTAACCTCTATTTAGTAAAATAACTTCTATTCTGTTAAGTACAGTAGTACTGTTAAGTATTCAATGATTTCTATGGCATCTCATATATAAAATTACGTAACATTAATACTTCTATCTATAAATCTCCTCTAACGTCAAAAGAACTATTTATTGTAGTTTTTAAAGGTTTCAAAAAAATCAGTTTTGTTATTGAGTTTAAAACAATATCTAATTGGCTGTTACACTACATTAACAATTAGTTCAATTCTCATATCAGAGTCAGATCAGGATTTAAATTATGAACGCCTTTACAAATATCTTAATAATTAAGTTATTTCTCTATCAAATCCGTTATTTGATTGCTGAGAATAATATTTTTATATTGTTTTTTAATTAATGACTGCTTTAAATTTAATAAAACAGATTAAATAATTTATAGATATGTACAAAAAAATGAATTTAATTTTTTTATTTGATAATTAAAATATTCAATTTTGATGACTTCTCTCTTACGAAAGAATTTGATTTCGAAATTGAAAAACCATCCATGGTTTAACTTAATTTATTATAAATATTTGTCGACTTTTAATAGTCAATTAAATTTTTTTTAGAATTTTATTCAGAAAATTCCGGAAAACTCAAGTCAAAACATTCAGATTATATAAATTGGTTGAGCATTTAAAATTTTTTTAGCCCTCAATTTGTAATGTATTAATTCTTAAACCGTCTAATATTATGTTTTGATTATATAATTATAGATTTTAAAAGAAAATACACGTGATATTAAAATCCTTTTTCATATTAAGAGCTATTAATTTGATTTTTAAACTATTTGAAAAAATAAAATTCATTCAATTCTGACTATTTATACAAATAAATAATTTGGTATTAATTTTAAAACAAAATAGAATCACGTTTGACGACATTTATTATAGTTTTAATTTTAGACAACACTAAATTTTGATATTTTTTACTGTTATAACTGATAGCAAGAGCCAAATAAAAGCCAAAATATTCCATTACATAAATTCAATAATAGTCTGATTAAAAAAATTTAGGCTCAAATCTCATTATTAAATTTATGCTATTTTTAAGTTCAGTGAATACTTTTAATGTTATGTACTATCAGTTGATTAGCAAAGAAAAAATTAATAGGAAATCAAAATTATTTGATCCATAATTAAAAAGTAAGTTATACTAAAATTATATCTTGATATATGTCGATCGCCTAAATACCATTTATCTGAGTCTCTGATTTATTTGACCGGAAGTTACTTAGTATTGAAAACAAGAATTTTGATGAAACGATAAATTCTTAAACAAAATTGTGTCGAACGGTATTTCTGATAATCTTTAAACTAATATTAACGGAACAAATAGTTATAAAAAATACAAATTTCGGCAAAACATCTGTTTTATATTGGAATTTTAAAAAATATTTTCAATTCACTTTATCCTATTTTAAGTGAGATATGGTTTGTAACCATTTCTCTGTTTTTTATAACTGTATCAAAAGTTCAGGGATTTGACGGAACAAAAGAAGATTAAATTTAATAGAAGTTAATCATAAATTCGATGAAACACTATCTTTAAAACATTTTTTTGTTCATTTAATACAAGCAAAGGCTGAGTAAGCTTTACGTGACGTAAGAAATTGAAAATATACTAATTTTTTACAAACAAAATGTTGGCTAACCTTCACCTTGGATTGAGTGAAGTACAGATACTACACCTTCACCTAAGAAAGAGCCACTTTCTATAAATATATGTTTCTTTAAATCTAATTCTTTGCCTCGATTTCAAAACGTTTTTAACATAAATTTATCCTTCAGTTGAAAAAGTGATGTAATAATAACTTTATTTTTTGCTTTTATTTGAATGCGTGGTATTATGCTATTTGACATTCTGTTGTCGCTCATTAGCATTACGTTTGAAACAAATGGTTTCAATGAAACAAAAATGACAATTAAGTGAAAAAAAGTGTGAAAATCTATTTTTGTTCCTATTTTTGTAGAAAACAATTTAATTCCTTTACTGATTAAAAAGTACAGTGCATTACAATTAAAATTGATTACACTTTATCAGTAAACGATTAAATTAAAGTTAGGCACAATTTATTGAAAACAACAGCGAAATTGCATGTATGGGTATAGCCGGCAATGAGTTATATTTGTCGTTAGTAACTGAAAATCAGTGATAATAAAAATATTATGTTATATTAAAAGAAAATAGACAGTTATGTACGTTGATATGCGTGGCGTTATATGACTGCTCTTCCAATAGGAATAATTTATTTTCTCTTATTCTCGTCTCATAACAGGTGCGCTTCTTATATAATTTAGTGGTTGCCATACTATATACTCTATTTTTTATTTGTTATATTACTATTGCTCGTAAATATAGTACTATCGCTCATAATTATTGCTATTTATGAACCACTTGCTGTGCTCTTATGTGTCTCTGCGAGGGAGGCCTCAGACCAGTCAGACTTTAGGACTCTTTTCAATCATAGTATGATGGCCTCAGAGTTAACATTGTTATGAAACCATTTTCTGGTATTCTTTTTAATAAAAATTTTTATTATTATTGTTCGCTTACAAAAAGGTAGATTTTTTTGTATTAATTATGCAGTAATTAAAATGAATTGTTGCTATTTTATTGGTATTAATTTTGATACCCTATTTGAAAAGTTGTCCCCTTTTCAAAAAAAAACTTATTTATAATATTTCTATTGAGCTCTAATTAGATAAAAGTTGCCATAAATATAAAGCAATTTTTTTATTCATAATTATTTCAACACTAAAGTATTTTTTTCCCCTAATTTTTTTGGTTATGAAACTATTATATTTTCAAAGCTTTCAAACTTATCCATTTTCTATCTGAGTGTTATTTATTCGGAGAAAGTCTGAAAAGAAACTTGTAGTTCAACTTTTTTTTATATAATTATCTTTTATGTGTCATATTTTTTCTGTTCCATCGACTAACGAAAGTGAGACAACGCGTAACTTTTTTTGCTATCTTTCTCTTTCACTTCACTCTCACACTCTTTCTATTTATTTTAAACTTTTTCTGTTTGATTTCTATTCTTGACTGCTCTTAAAATACATTTAAGTGTAAACCTGTTTCGCTGCTTATATTTATATATTATTTATTATCAACAGTCTGTATATACGTATTATTGCGTTATTTGTATTATTGTAACGCTAAATAACTTTCACTTATTTCTAGTGGTTTGTGGCGAATCGAGTCTATGACTACAGTATTTGACACAATAAGACTCTAAAACGCTTTTTAGGTTTAATAATTCAATTCTCATAAACTATTTTTCCGGTGTTTCTTATTTGTGTTTCATTAACCAAAAAAAGTAAATTTAACTTATAATCGTTTTAATGATTTATCATCATTAGAGTAATACCGCTATCATTAAGTTGAAATTCATGAAAATAAGTTATAAATCACATGACTAGAGAAGCATTTTTTCTAATATGTTTTTATAACTTATTTATTATACTAATGTGTATGAGAGAAAAACTTATGCATCACAACGATTAAGGAAATATTGACGTATATATTATTTGTCCTATTTATTTAAGATAATAATTTTAATGAAATGTTATTTATTTGCCGTGTGTTTGCAGTGTTGTGTTGAGTGACTAAATAGAGAAAGAATCGCTTGTTTGGAAAACACCTCAATTTTGAACTTAATAAATATAAAACTTAATCAATTTGTGCTCTTTGTACTCATCTTCGAGATAGTAATTGACGTTTTATGCCTAAAGTCCGTCCCATTGCGAGTTACTCTTCACGGAATCGTTCACAGCTTTTATTATTAACTAAACATTCTTTTAATTTGTTGATTAAGTTACTTATAATTACGTGTTGTGCAAAAGCCACTGTTTAATATATTTTAATGAATCGATTATTGGTTAGGTTTTGATTCACTCTTATTATGGATATAAAGACTATTTTACTCAATCATTCAGGTATTGAACTATTCATTTTAATTTTAAAACTCTCAATTAGTTTATTAAAGTTGTGATCATTTTTGTTAATTTGTTTCCCAATCAATGCAGTGTATCGTATCATTTATTATAGCTTTCAATTGAAGGCTTAAAAAGATATTAATTTTATTTTCATTTAAAATATAATTCAATTTATTTACTTATTTTAAATAGAAGTCATTTTTTCCAAAATTAAGTACTTTCTTGTTTAATAAATTTTAAAGATATTGAATTATCCCCCTTTTCATGGGAAATAAGTTGAATACAGTATTCGTTTTATTAATGAATATTTAGTACGAATTTAAGTGATACCAGTTTTATAAAGTTGTGTCTAATTTGGATTCTATTAATAGTGCTTAAAATGATTCGCTCTCTTATTTGGAAAGTGTATATATGAAAGAGTTGAATAAAAACAAAATTTAAATCTTTTTATATCCTTACAATTGATTAATTAATTTGCTGAAAAGCTATTAAATAAAGTCTATTTTTATCGCTTATACAGCACTATAGAAATAATGCATTTCATATATTACTCAATCTCATAAAAAAGCAGTCATTTTCTCTCATAACTCATCAAATATTCAGACCCTTTTTGATTTTGAATTCATAATAAATCTATTTATACACGAAATGTGAAATTCTCGAGCTTTTTGGCCTAACTCTATGCCAAAGCCTTGAATAGAATCAATAAAAAGATTGACTAATATTTGTTTACATCAAAATTTCATAAATTCCATATATTTTTATTTAATTTTAATTTTGAAAACTTCGGAACTCTTCCCAAATAAAAATGATTTATTCTGTGGAATGTTTCCATTTAAAAGGGCTTAACATTCTTGATTGTGAGCCAGAAACGGTCAAAGGGGGAGTATAAGGTTCAGAGTAGATCGACCCCCCCCCCCCTAGTAAACAGAAAGCGAAAGTATGTATCGCGAAAAAATCCTTTGGATATTTTAGTTGTCCATAAAAATCGAAAATAGTCTAAAATTGAAATGAATGGTCTCAGATATGTTATTTAGCGTGAGATTATCATTTATAAAGGTTTTAAAGCAATAAATAACTTGTTCGAAAAATATCATTTAACATTTTCCTCAGTCAACTCCTTTTCAGGAGATCCCACCTTTGCGCAAGATTTTTTTACGGGGGGGCCCCATGTCGGCATAGGCTAACGCTACGGGCCTAGGGATTGTTCGAATACAATGGACATGCGGCACATCGTTGTCAAAGAAGTGGTGTCCGGGGTTCGAACTCACAGCCTTTGGATCATGAGTCCGACACGTTTCCACTGAGCTATCCTGATCCCTCTTGTTTGAAAAATATCCTTTTATATACCACCTCTGGCTTTTTGGTCCAAAATTTTGGAATTATCCCCCAACCCCACAATCATAGCCTACCTTGGCCATCCCTTGTGTGAGCCCAAAGCCTTTGCTCATCACTATGTTTTACAACTATTTACAGTATAGTTTATAATAAACTATAGTATATTCGTATATATCATTTACAACCTTCTATATTCTGATCTCTTTTGTGCGCTTACTCTATAAACTTTACGCATACATAAAATTCGAGTTCAAAAATCTCATATTTATCAAAAATATTCTACGATAAAAATATATAAATAGATAGATGTTTTAGGCCTAGAGCTGGCCTAAAACAAAATAGAGTTCATATTATTTGTAGCTCATATCGTATAGAGCTTTGTTTTAAAATTATTGAGCCCTCAGCAATACAATGAGATATGTCGTAACATAAACTAATATAGAATATTAGAAGTTTGACTCCAAAATCAGTTCCAATTTATAAGGGGTAACAAAACTCAATCTTTCAAAATTCAAATCCTGATTATTCTTTTCGCTATTTTATTATGTCGGCTCATTCTGTCATAAGAGAAAGGTTCGCACTTGTTTTGGCTCAATTTTTAGTATTTTTTATACTTATCTTATTTGATTAAATCTGGAGACCGTTTGAGGCAAAATCTTGGACCGTTTATCTCTACATTGAATAAAATGAACAAAATAATAGGCATATGTGAAAATCCAATGAATCCAAATATATGCCTATAGTTTATCGCCTGAATACCAAGTTTTCAACAATCAATTCTATGACGACTAACCTATGTAAAATAAACGCTTTAATCGATTTTCTTATTTTCTGGCCTTATATTAAAAATTTTTCTTTTAATTCAAAGTTGATTTTTGAAAAATTTCATTTTGATACCGATTGTATTAATTGAAATTTGTTCTGGTGCGGAATTAAGCTTCTTGTGCCCAAAATGAACAATTCAACGATTTAGTGATATCTATATTTTTGTAAATATATTGTCAATGCCATTACCATTGTGTACATGACGTAAACCTACGCTTTTAAAGAATTATATTTATGGACTCTCTTTTGCATTTGCTTTTCATGCAATGCCTAACTGTAGACTCAAAATGAGCAAAACATAATAGAATACATTGAGTTTACGTGCGCTACTATTTTTAGACACAAGTTTTTGATGAAATTTTCTATACATTATGTTTAGTTGAAACCAAAAATACTCGGTTTGCTCACTGTTGTTATCAGAAAATAATTCTAAGCGTAGGTGTTCTGAATATAATACTAATGAAAAAAATAGCTCATATCTTACCAATGGGTTAATTTCAAAGATTTTATTTTTTTTCAACAATTGGCTATTCATTTCTCGCCGATTGGTTACCCGACCCCGAAGAGTATAGCGACTCAACTGCTATTAATATCGGTTGTCGTGGAAACTATTCTGTATGAGTACTTCTTTATAGAATTGAACGCAAATTTTTCATATCTATTTATATACATATAGATATCTATATAAAAGTTTATATATAGCTTATTCTATCATTTGCTGTAGAAGTAAAATTATATAATAAAAGCTTATTTGATAAGTGAAGACCGCCTTTTCGTGTCACTATTAAATAAGTATCTGATGTTTTCTGCTTTTCGTTTAGTACAAAAAATAGATACCATTTTCTTTATAAGTTTAATATTGAAAGTGCTTTTTATTATGAACAGTCAATATCAATATGTAATGGCAACTGAGCATTACTTCACACTCAATCCTTGTCCTGTTGTGTAGAGAGGCAACTATTGGAATCTAAAACTTTGTTCGCAAACATCAGTTCTTTTATCAGTCGATTGTGTTCTTGGATTGCAATAAATATAATAATGAAGATAAGTCAGTGAAATAACGGGAAATCTATTTATTCTAATGCCTATTCATTGATTTAATCAATTTTATACAGGATTTACTGTTAAACAATCTTTTTATCTCATCTGTCCCTTAAAATACTTTTTTCTCCTTAATTTCGATAAAATTTTTGTTCAATATTTCAAACTTATCGAATCTCATATGTCTATGAATTAGTAATTAAGATGAAATATTAGTATTTATTGTATTCTCGGAAACACTTCGTTCGGTATTATTTGATTGAATAAAATTTGGACTGTTAAAACACTTGATCTGCATATTTCTCATTTACCTCTTGTTACAGAAATGTGAAACATTTATTTATAAACTTGGTTTTCAAATAATGCTTACATAACTTTAACTTTTAATGTAGCTTAAGAGTGATAATTACATTTCTGGTGTAAATCTGATTTATTATAGTTAAGGTTAGATAAGCATAATTGGCACATAGTCTTAGACCTAAGTCTAAGGAGTAAGTGTAGACTTGCAAAAAAGCACACCAATAAATATCAATAAATGGATTAAATATTCTGACCATTCTCTAAATTCAAAAATACAAACCATACTTATTAATGTCTTAAATAGACTCAAATGTGAGTTGAAGTTATACCAAATGAAATGATGGCAAACCTACTGCAGCCATATTTTTCTGATAGAAAGAGAAAGTTTCTATTTATAGAATTTGTTTTTCACTATTTATTTTTATGCCTGTCATTAACCATTTTTACGCTTAACAAAAATGTTATTCCAGTCTTTTTACCCAATGAAAGGTTAATTGCTTGATCTCATGCTATGTATAAAAGCTATTGTAGTTATTATTAACTTATATTTTAATTGTTTTTTCCTTATTTTATACACAGAAACATTAAGTACATCACATCATTCGCACCGTCACACTATGGAAATTAATAGCCATTATAATCACATACCAAGAAAAGGTTAAGTATTTATTAATAATTTATTAGTTTCGCCATTAATTCGAGTTTTCAGTATTTTTCTTATACTTAGAATCAAATTACATTTAATTCTATTTTTTTTACTTTATTTAATCTAAAGTCATATGACTTTCAATTTTCTTATATTATGTTTTCAACCAATAGTCTGGAAAATAACTGTATAATTAATTTACTTATCAAATATAGGAAAACAACTGTTAAACCTTCTCATCAGTTATCTTTTTAATCATTAGTCTTTAGTCCAAATCTATTTTAATAAAGAAATTTCCCGAAACCCCCTTCAAAG
Organism: Nanhermannia elegantula; assembly: GCA_034699485.1. Taxonomy (NCBI): domain Eukaryota; kingdom Metazoa; phylum Arthropoda; class Arachnida; order Sarcoptiformes; family Nanhermanniidae; genus Nanhermannia; species Nanhermannia elegantula. Next base: position 3,684 of record JAQGCH010000386.1, on the reverse strand, counting down.
TGATAGCAAAACAACTAACAATATATAGATTTAGAATAAATTGCACTCATTATGCACTCAATTTAACCCTCAATTCAACAGCAAATCTCTATGAATACATAAGGCAATCATTAATTACGTTACGCAAAAATCGGCGATTTTGACATCCACCCTCCCCATGTAACGCATTGTTTGCATTTAGCTTTGACCCCTACCCTCCCCCTAAGGTGAACGTTGCATTATTTTGTCGATTAATTCTACTAAAATTTATTTTTCAAAAATTTTTGTATTTTTGTGCTTGAAATCTGTTGATAAAAATGTAACGTTACAATGGTATTCATACCTACTCTCTATGTAACGCTTTGGTAGCAAATGCCTCAGACCCCTACCCACCCCTTTTGCGTAACGTAATTAATAGACACCTAAAATATCATTTTTAGGAAAAAAATTTTCAACACTTAATATATTGTTATTCGTTGAAAATATTCATTTAATACTTGACTCTCAGAGTAATTTCTATTAAATTATTCTATTGATGTTCAATATATTTAATGATTTGATTTAATTAATGAATAACTACGTATTTTCATACAGTAAATTGCTTGCTATTAATTATTGTGAAGAACATAGAATTATAAGAATTATAGTTAAGATGACAATAGGTTCAAGAATTAGTGCTGTTTTTATTGTGAATCTCAAAATGATTATTTGTTGACTAAAACGTTTAAACGAACGAAATCACAATAAAAACACAGTTTCCAACTTAATGTCTTTCTAACCCTCTCTTATTCCTTGGATTTGACGTTTTCTTTAGTAATATTTAGTATTAAAAAAAGATTAATTATAACAAAAATTTGTTCAATTATTGTGACGAAAGCAGTCTTAAAGGTTGATATTTATACATCGATAAAATCTTAACGTCAAACGAATAGATAGATAAAAAAGAAGTGACTTTTTGTAGAGTACCCAAAACTTGCCTAAACTTACTTATCGTTCGTTTAAGTGTTTATAGTATTTGATTTCCTAAACTACACCATTACTTACACTAAACTTTCTGATTTTGCTTAAATATGAATTATATTCATTTTTAGAAACAAATTAATTTAACTAAAGTTGAATCAAAATTAAAACTTTTTAGTACAAAATCTCTTATTAAATGAGTAATCGGATAATTAAGTAAAGGTCAGGATTCAGTTTAATTAATATTAGTTTTGTTATTTGATACTATATTTGATAGAAGGAAATTACTTTTCCCCTAATATTTGTAAATTTATAGTCCTGTATGTAAACTTCGAATATCACTACTCATAGTTTTCAAAGTCGCTAAAAGTTATACTTATTATAAGCAGTTTTTTATCTTATTAACTATGAGTTTAAATAACTATTCTAGTGATCTCTTAAACAAATCAAACAATTTTATTAATTTTATAACTGAAAAATTGAATGAATGTAAGCAATGAATTTGCTTTCTATTTTTAATAACTTTCCTTAAAATGTTTATTGTTTTCTAAATTATTTTTCAAAATTATCGAATTTCTAAATTACCTGCTCAAACATCATAACATTATTTATTTTCAATTTAATGATATTTTTGATATTCTTGTATAATATTTTGAATAAGTTATTGATATTTTTATGGCCTAATAGAGTAAACTCTGAACTAAGCCATAAAAAGTTTTATAAAGTAAGTAAAACGAAGTAAAACCAAATTTGATGTGTTATATTGGTTTCGCTTTCTCTCAATTATTTGCAATTTTATTAAGTTTTTACACAAGAGATTACAAGACTATCAAACATTAGCCCTCTTTAGTCATTAAAGATCTATTTTTAGTACAGCAGCAAATAATGGCCAATAACTAATTCAAGGCTAATGAGACCATTACTTTCACTCTTTTTTGCTCAAAGACATTGTTTCGTGTTTTTATAGTAATTTTCTTTATGAAGTAATAGCATATGTTTTTGTCAATTTGTAGGTGAAATCGGTTCCGTCAGCTTTATTGGAAGTGTTTCTGATAATAGCTCCGGACGTGAAATGGCGAATAATGCACAAAATTCATTAATCAATCCCGCATTACATGAACAACATTTACAATTTCAACAACAACTCATTCAACTTAAACAACAGCAACAATTACAGCAGCAGTTATTGCTTCAACATTTTCAACAACAACAGCAACAACTTGCAGAACAACATGAGAAGCAGTTGCAGGAAAGGATACGCGTAAGTCTTATTTCACATCTTATTTATGACTAAATATAACTCATTCTCTTAATTATTATAATTTATTCTCAAAAAGTTGTCTTTAATTATATAAAGCATATAATGTAATGATTGTTAGTTAACTAACAACTGAAATATATATTCAGTTATATAATGAACAGACTTTTTTGATTATTCGGTGTTTACTAACCGTTGAGTTGTTCACTGACAGCTAATTTATTACAAAAGAACAATTAAAAATATTAATATTAGATTTAATTCTCTTCATCAATGATTATTTAAGTCTATTTTCATATACAAATTGTATTTATTTTGATAAATAATTGCCGAATCTTTGTTGTTACCGAGAAATCCCGAGTCTCATTATGAGTAAATGCTTACAATAATCTTAATTGAAGTTAATTTCAGTTTCTTTAGCATTTGTTAGACTTAAATAAATATTAATACTGAAATTTTCGGTTTCTTGACTTCATTTTCAAATTTGATTCATTAATTTTCGGGCTCGCATTTCCTAACGGGTAATATGGCGAATTTTATTTAAATACGAATAGTCTATCAATAATTTGACACTAAAATGCAAAGTTTCTTAAATTATCATTTTTATAGTGATGTTTATTATATTTCACATTTTAAAAGCTAACTTTTTTCTTATTGTTTAAATTTAAAATTTTTTCATAAAATATAAATATTTATGAGTTAAAGTCTTGGAATAACCACATTTGAATACATTTTTAAAATCAAAAATGAGACTCTATTTTTGCAATAATAAAAATACCTATAATTATAGTTTATTTTCTCAAAGATTACGTAAGCCTTAAAAAACTTAGTTTTTTCTTTTGGTTGAATTAATGTTTACGTCAAAATTTTTAATAAAAAAAATCTTTCAAAGTCAAGGATAAAAAGTTAATATTTTTCTTAGATAATCATTAGACCTAAGGTTTTGTCTAAAGAGCTATCATTTTGAATGACATAATTTAAAATAAAAATATTAATTTAACTTTTTATTAGATATTTTTAAACTCATTCATTTATCTTAAATATTAAATCTCTAAAAACAACAACCGGTGCCGAGCGTTTACCTGAGTGCCAAATCAACAAACTTCATCATTTGAAAAACTTTATTACACAATATTTGTTTATTTTATGCAAATATGCTATAAATTGTGCGCTTTTATTTCTAAATTCTTTAAAACTGAATAAAACATTTTTTTTGTTTAAAAATTGATACCTTGTAAAAAAATATTTTAATTAAATTTTAATTTATTTTCTACATATCCTGTGCTGTACAGTTTAATTAAAGTATAATTATTTATGTAAAAATGAAATGATATGTAAATTATATAATAGGACATGACATGACATGACGCTCGGCTCTCGCACTTGTCATCTTCGAGCATCACTGTTCATTAGAGGCCGGTATCGGGACTCGATTTTCGAGTCTCGATCGAAAATTTTCGAGATGAGACTCGATCGAAATATCTTCG